>CAJVQA010001187.1:0-27049 GCA_910591915.1 Cetraspora pellucida | reverse complement strand
TTGTTGAGATAATGGTGTATTGAAGTTAGTAAATGGTTCCATTTCAGTTGTAATTGAATATTTTTGGGCCCAGTCAAGAAGATTTTCTTTTGTTTATTGTAGAATTTTTATTTTTTGTTGAATAGATCATTTTTTCTTAAGGAGTTGAAGAAATTCTTTAAAAATTTGGATTTTTTCTTCTTTTTTGGTAATAGCAAATTTAGTAGTAAAGAAAGCTGATCATTGTTGTTGTTTAAAAAGTTTAGTTTGAATTGATGGTTTTAACTTAAGATTAGAAATACATCTAGGGTGAGTAGGATATCCACATAGGATTTTAGCAGTAGGATCGAGAGAATGCTTGTTATTAATTAGAAAAACACATGGAATATTTGATTTATAACAGATAATACAGATATGAGTATGTTGTGTATGGGCTTTAATAGTTACAGTATTAGATGCAAGGTCTGTAATAATTAAAGAAGTAGCAACAGATGAGTTATCATAATTGAATGAAAATGGAGGAATTTTGCTCACAGGGGATTGAGGGATAGTATCTTTGGTTTTTTTGAATTGGTTTGGGGTTATATCCATAGAAGTAGCAGAACCAGAAGTTGGAGGAGGTGTTGCAAATCTTGAAGGAAGTTGGTAATAACAAGATGTAAACAGAATATGATAAGTTTTGCAGAGATATTGAACGACAGTAGGTTGATGAGGTGCTTTAAAATATTGAATCTTGTTTTTTTTATTGCATTCAGTTGGGTGCATAGCAAATTGAATAGGTTTAATTTGTTGTAGATTATTTTCTTTAGCCATGGCACCAAAGCGGTCACAATATTTAGCCAAAAAGTAATCTAAATCATATTGATCTGGATCTTGATTAATTAATGTAGACATGATTGCTTTAAAAATGAAAACAAATTTGATATTGGGATTCTTGAGTTCGATAGGATTTCAATGATATAGGGTATGACAAATAAGAGGGGGTGACAAATAAGAGGTGTGACAAACACAGAATATGACAAATAGAAGGGTATCACAAAAAGTATGTGACACTTTGCAGATCAATTTGCAAGTCAAGATTGATGTTAAACAAAAAAATTGTATAAAATTGTAAAAGTACAAATTTGTAATTAATAGATTGTGTAATATTGATTAGTAATCCTGTTTTGGGTGGGTTTGGATGGGGTAGACCAGAGGCAGTCCCCCAAAAAATATAAAAAAAAAATTGCAAAAAATAAAAAAAAAATTTACAAAAGAGTTTAAGCGTATTTTGCCAATAAGTTGATCAGTTTTAAGATGTTTTTGATGAATTTTATATCAAAATGAAGCTATGAATGAGCTCATTCTTTTTGTTCTAATATACAAGCATTGTTTAATTAGTAAATTTTAAGATAACTGAATAAAAGTGTTTTTATATTTAATAAAAATATCTCAGTGAATAAAAGGTTCAGAGATATAAAACTAGGCCGTCTAAGTGTAAAATTATGTTAGGAACAACTTTACTTAGGCATCCAAGAGTAGTTTACTTAATAAAATATTGAATAATAGTCAAATGTTTGCAGCAGAATTTGGTATAAGTGATCGTCGGAAAGAGTTAATGATTTGCATCTATAGTTTCTTTTATCTGCACTATTATGAGAACTTTGTATTTTAATTTTTTAATTCTTACTATTTGAGCATTCTTGAATCTTTTACAGATATATTTTAGTTCTTTTTTGTTAATATCTGTTAGCAAGTTCTATATTATTAAGTATTTTTGTCTTTAGACTTCTTTTTTATTTTATTATAATTTATATTTACTTGATCTTATTTTCTTTTTTATTGTATATCTTTTCTTTAGTTTTTGTTATATTGTTTCTTTTTTTCTGATATTTTTTATTGTATAATCTTTGTTTTTCTTTCTTATTTTTTCTTTTTTTTAGTATTAGTTTATGCTAATCACTCTCTTTTTTATTAATTCTTTGTACTGCTTTATTTTTGACATATTCACAGTCAAAATCTACTTCTATTTATAAGTTTTCTCTTTTAAAGACTTCTTTAATATTTTTAATATATTTATTGTTTTTTAGTAACTATTTAATAAATTTTATATACTCTTCTTTTGGTGTTCTCTGTATATTATGTACTAGTATGTTGCCAAGTAGGCTGTTGTTTTGGTTATAGCTTCTTTTGCTTGGTACCTATATATTTTTTTTAGTGATATTCTGACTATATTAATTTCTTTTTTAATTTTTTAATTTCTTTTTTGTTTTCTATTTTTTTTGTTACATCTTGTTTTATATCTCTTTTTAAAATTGGTTTATTTTATTTTTATTCTTCTTCTTCTGATTATTTTTATGATTTTTTTTCTTAAATAGATAACTGTATTTTTGCTTGTTTGTTATTTAAATAACTTATCTTTATATTTACCTTATTTTGCATAATTTTGATATTTTTTTGTAGTTTTTTACTATTTGGCTTCTTGTTAACTATGTTTTTTATTTGTATTACTCTGTACAGATCTTCTTATTTTCCTATAAATATAGCTTTTTGTTACTGGAATTCTTTTTCTTTTTTTACTATCACCTTTTGTATTTGCTTAACTATATCTAATTTTTTCTTTAGTTATTTTTTCTTAGCTTTTTTTATTATTTTTTTTGTTATTCATAAAAGGGCTACTTTGTTTGAGTCTTGCTTAGTAAGCATTGCTATGTTTCTAACTTTTTTATTTAGCATTGTATATAATTTGCTAGTTTTATTGAAGAAATCTTATTGTACATACTGCTCATTGTCTAGTATACTCTTTTTATATAAATTGCTTTTATATTTTCTCTATATTTTTTAGGCAAACTTTTATTTATTTTTATAATTATTCTTTTCTAGAAATTTCTTTGTTTACTTTGCTTTTGTTTTCTTGTTTATTGTCTGAAGCAAAGCAGAGGACTTATACTTCTAGACAATTTCAATGCACAATCATGCAATGTCTGTCCAAACAAACCAATAAAATTCGTTACATGAGATAATTTTATGCAGAATGCAGATTACGAGTAATGCGTAACTTATACACTTTAAAGTACAGTACTATAAATCTTCAACTAAAAATTCCAAGAGTTTTCTTATGCTTCGGACTTTTAACAGTCTCCATTTTCTAGTTGCTATGTAATAATTTGTTTATTTTTAATTTAGTCATTTATATGTGTTTGTTATTGCTTAGTTTACTATATAATTTCTATATAATATAAGCAGATCTATATTAAGAATCAAGTAGCAATTTCTATAGTTATTGTTTTAGTACTAAAATTTTTTAAAAACTTTTGGTTTTCTTTTTTTAACTGCTTTAATAACACTGTGTTATTTCAAGTTTTTAGATTTGTTTAGTATGTTTTTTGCTACTGCTTTTTTTAACTTAATACTGTTTGGAGAATTTCTTATTGATATTTGTAAAAAAAATCAGTTTTTCTTTCTTGCTAATTTTGCATTTAAGTGATCATCAGAGAGAATTTTCTAAATTCAATCAATACTAATAATATTAATAAATTATTTACATATAGGCTAGGTGCTAAGAAAAGAGATAAAATTGACAATTTTTCAAAAGTTATTTTTTTATATAAATCAATTTAAAATAAGATTATGATTATTTTTTACTTAAGACTCAAAGTAGTTGTATTAATAAAATTTTGCAATATAGCTTCTTGAAGTTTGCATTTTCTTATAATTTATTATAAAATTTATAACAAAAAATTGATTTTTCAAAAATCTTTTTTTTTGTCAATTTTATCACTTTTCTTAACACCTAGCCCATGTATATAGTATTTAATTAAACTTTGTAAAAATCTTAACAATATAACAATAAATTTATTTAAATATATATTTAAATAAGTTTATTTTATACAGTGTAAAATACTATAAATTAACATCTTTTTATATATATTTTACAAAAATTAACATAACAAAAACAAAAAATTTGACTAATTTGTAATTTTAAGTCTAAGTACAATCTTGCTAGAAAAGATTTTTACTTTATTTTAATTTTAAAAAATAACATAATTTAAAATCTACTAAGGAATTAATTTTGACATTTAATATATAAAAAAAAACTTATGTTATTTTTAATTAATCACAATTGATTATACTATATTAGCCAATCAAAAATTAATAACTCAATTATGTAATTTTAAATTTGATGCATTTTACAAAAAAAAAGTGTTACTTTATCTGTTCCACATGATACAAATAATATTAATATATAGATAAATGCTCTAAAAGAAAACAGACTTTAAATTTTCAAAGCTGAATTGATTATTATAGATTAAAGCCTGAAGTACTGTTTTCTTTTAATAGTACTCAAGTACAAACGAAAGATTATCATTTGTTTATTGCTTTTGTACATTTTTATATAAGTCGCATGCTGTGCTTAATAGGCAAACATAAAATATTTTGATTTAACAACGTGGTTCAGTCTTTCCAAAGTCTTAGAGGATTTGATATTCGTTGTGTTTAACATTCTTCAGGGGTTTTAGCTTCACCAGGGCTTCGAAATTTCGCCTGACTTCGCCATTTTCCAAAAATAGTTTCGCCATTTACCAAAATAGTTTCGTCTAACAACAGTAGTTTCGCCAGGTTTCGCCAATTTCGCCAGGTTTCGCCAGTTTCGCCATTTCGTCTTTTTAAATTTTTTTTGGAGAAACCTCTAGGTTTCGCCTAACAACTGTAGTTTAGAGTACTTTTTAAAAAAACGAAAACTAATTATAATGAAATAAAAAAAAATAAAATTGAATAATCATTTTTTGGAATAAATATCATAGGGAGAAGTTTGTCTGATTTGCTAATAAATTTAATTTAATTTTAGATTATTTATACAGTTTAGAGTACTTTTAAAAAAAACGAAAACTAATTATAATGAAATAAAAAAATCTGTATAGAAGGCTTCATTAGAGCTGTAGGACTCCACAGCCAAAAATAAGATCTAATTCTCGTCCATTTAAAACAGTTATTATAGTAATAGCCTCTCAAACCTCAATAAACATCTTAGTACTAAGCTAATTTTTTTGAACGGACGAGAATTAGATCTTTTTTTGACTATGGAGTTTACAGCTCTAATGAAATCTTCTATATGGCGAGTTTTTTTTTCATTATGATTGGTTTTTGTTTTTTTAAAAAGTACTCTAAACTGTATAAATAATGTAAAATTAAATTAAATTTATCAGCCAATTAGACGAACTTCTGCCTATGAGAATAAATATGAAAAAATCTTATAAAGTGTAATTACTGTCTTTGATCGAATTTTACATAATTTAAAGCAAAGATTCAGATCCGAATCCGATTAGATGATAAGTAGTGAACAAATAAATTATGCTTGAAACTTTTTACAATATTACAAGATTTTTATAGTAAATCAAAACAATAATGGCAGAACAATTTAAAACAATCTTTTAAAGACTTAAGAAAGATATAAAGCATCTATAAAAAAAATAATAATAATACATTCGAATGATACGTCTCAGAATTAGCAATCATTTTTTATTTAACAATAAAACTTTATTTAAATAGATAATTTACAGAGATCATTTAAATATATTAAATATATTGATTGTCAAGGCTATAAATCGTAAAGATAATTATTGTGTATCATAATCATACAATTAACATTTTTTGTAAAATAAGAAGGTAGAGTGAGCAGGAATACTGGAAATATGTCCATCAGGAAATTTTCCAACATCTAAAATAATAGATAATAAGTCTTTAGAAAATTATTAAATTAACGTTAATTCAATTGAAAATAAAACATACATTTAGTATTAATGGGTGAATGACCATTAGCAGTCTTAACTGCTTGGAGATAAGTAATATCACTAAATGCACCAGTTCCCTTATGATTCTATTATTATAAATTTAAATAAATTGTCATATAAAATACATAATTAAAATAAAAATCACTAACAAACGTACTGAAGTTTCCATTAAGCCCCAACTATGATCAGCTTCTGGATTAGGTGCTTCAACGGCAGCAAGTACTTTAAAATCAAGAGAAGAAATATCATCCATGAGGAGTGATTTTATGGTACATGTTGGAAAACTTTCACCGACTAAATGTATAATTGGTAGATTAGAATGTTGCAAAGTTTAAGTTTTGAATTATAAGGTGAATACGTACTTTCAGTGCTCATAGTAAAATCATTAACTTTTATTTCAGCTATGTATGAATATGGAGCATTGGCAACATCTTCAGCGCAATTGAAGAGATATCCATCACTGCCAGCTATTGAAAAGTAAAAATACATTTATTATATAAATATGAACGTCTTCATGTTAATCCGAATTTATTTAAGATAGGATAAATACCAAATTTGCAGGTAGGTCCGTCCGCTTCAGTACACCATTTAAAATAAAATAGTGCAGTAGCATGCAATGCGAATTTTAAAACATTTCCAGGAGGAACTTTTATGTCATCTGGAATAACTAAGTCTTTAGGCAATTCTACATATTTATTGTTAAAATTAAATATTAGTGTATATGGATTTTATTTCATAAAATTTTAGATAGATCTATTACCTGTGACGGTACCAATTGTTTGCGACATTTTATGGTATTGAAAGAAGATAATTGATGCGAATACATGAGTAAAGAAGAAAGCAAGCCTATTTATAAAGTTTTGCGATTAGCGATAAAGATAGAAATGAAATTTTAATTTAGGAAATTTGAATTTGTATTGTCAATGATAAATAGTTAATGAAGTTAATGATAATAAATAACCTAATTAATCATTAATTAGCAAGTGTTACATTATGCTCAATATATGCTTAATAAGAGTACGTAACATACTTAAGTCATGACTTATTCACAATCATAATTAAGTTAATTAATTATTCATATTGTAAAGTTATTAACAATATTTAAACCTGACATAATGCATAATTAACAATTTAAAAGAATTAAATATATATAGTGACAATCCAATTATTGTCATGTTATCAAATATTTAACAAACTAGAAACGCATAAATTCAATTCAGAATATTAAAAATCAAAATTTTTACGTATGTATGTGCACATATGTACTGCACAAAGTACATAATAGAATAATAACCAGTAAAGTATAATTATTCAATAAGTCGTACTGTAAAGTAGGACAGGATAAAACTGTTGATACGTAAATCTAAATAAAACATACTACATTACACATAATGTGGAAATTATACGTATAGTATATGAGATTTGCCTTTACAAGAAATTTATTGCATGCCTTTCTCTTAATACTAAAAAAGAAATCAATAATATTCATGCTATATTCGTATTTGGGCAATTTTTAAATTCGACCACAAAAAACGTCTATCATGTATCAACTACTCAATTTAGTTGAATGTTAGTCAGCTTCCTAAAACGATTAATTTAGTCGGTATCGGTATTAATTACTAAATTTAGCGGGTAAATCACATGAAACATTTGGTTCATATAAATAGATTGAGCTTCTGATTGACGATCTCCAAATTTAGTTATTATTAATTAGTATTATCAATTTTTAGCGACGGGCGTAGTGTTATTGGAGGACAATGTAATCAATGATTATACTACGCACGTAAATAACAAAGTTAGAGCAGTATATTGTGAGCCGCAGAACTGTAGTACCTGAAGCACGTGGAGAGTGTTAACCAAAGTGGCGCAGAAATGATCGCATGGATATGTAGATATTTTTACCTAAAATGAGTTTCCCGACTGTATACGCTGTATTCACTGTATACTCTGCATGTCTTTAATGGATTTTAGCGGAGCAAGGAGAATCAGTGAGATCAGGGTATAATTAGTATAAGCAGTATAAACATTATAATCAGTATGCAACTCTCCCGGCGTACCGTGGATAGTTGTGGTTATTGTTTTGTTCAGGTTCGAAGTCCAAGCGGAAGGTCCAAGCCGTGGTTTTGCTACATTGATCATGAATAGAAATTATAAACGCCGATGTGTTACGAAGTTCCCGATACAAGTTGAAGAAAACATACCTATAACCATAATTCCCCATTCGTAGGTCAGACGTCTCCAGGTTTTGAGCGACTGACTTGCCGCTTTACCGGTGTCAATGTGAAAGCCCTTTGATCCCTTCATAGCAAAAATTCTCATACATCATCTAATCAATAAAGTGCTATGCTAAATAACCCATTCATCATTTATACACAAGTCTCGTAAAATCCAATATATACCTCTATAGTTCTCTCCTCAAAACTGATGGTGGCATTGGCAGAATGACAGAGTTATAGGCATTGTCTTACACAAACTGATGAATAATGAAATGATATTTTTAAATATCTAGTAGAATGAGATTCAGCTAAAGAACTTATTAAAATTTTCTGCGTTTCCGAAGGTAATACGTTGTAGCTTATTCAGTTATTGAAATTCATAAACGCAAGGCTTGTTAGTAAAGAGCCCAGCAGCCACTTAATTTTATTATTAATGCGAGTCCTTTGATATTCATAGACATTCGTTAGTGACCTCTATCTAATTAGTGTCATACAGTATGAGCATAGGGCAAGAACAAACTCTTGAATTATTCATATTTTAATCAATAAAAGATGAATTTTTTCGTATTTCATTGCACAATACTTTTTATTTGAATGTAGGTTCCGAATATTTTCTTAGCACATCAATTGATTCTCTAGCAGTTGATCTATTTTGAGGTTTAACAGTTAAGAATTTATTCATTAAATCCAAAAGTAACTGGGGAACATCAACAATTAATCGGTTATGTTAAAAAAAATATTTTCATCGTTAATCGTCAAAGCTGTAGCTAGAAATATTACAAGTTCAATGTGGTCCGAAGTCGAATATTTCACAAGGTTCGGTCTAAAATCAAGTGTGAGACTCGATTCGCATTTGATCGAGTATTTTATAATTAAAGTACAGTGCTGCAAAATCTAAAATAAATATCTTAAGTATGAAAATTTTGGACTCAGTCTAAGTCGCCTCAAAAAAGCTTGGACTAAAAACCGCTCGGACCGAATTTTAGCATCCCTAAGGTAGTTGAAACGAAAGAATTTGAAGATCATGTCTAAATTTAATTTATATCCTTGTGACTATAAATCTTGATTAAAACTTGAATCTGCAGAATTCAATGATCGTTTCTAGATTTTTAATATATCCATGCGACTATGAATTTTGATCAAGACTTGAATCTGCAATATGATGTGATCGCTTTATTTAAATAAACTACGGTAGAATTTAAAACGATGCAGAATGAAGTGAGACAAACTATAAAAAAGATTTAAAGCTGTACTTGAAATAAACCAAAGAAGAGCAATACTAAGCATTAAAAAAAAAGAATGTAAAGGCAAATTTCCGGATTATTAAGATTAAAACGATAATGGATTAGCAAATGGACTAAGCGGATGAGTTGAATGTATATCCGAATTACCTAGATATTCTCATAACGTTTTGGCGATATTATTGAGATATCCTCAAGCATTCCTATTACTGTGATTTGCTAGTAACCGTAGTGATGCCCAATTGCTGCTGTAGATCGAAATAAAGACCTCTTGAGTAGATTTTAAACGGTTTATAAAAACAAAAATAGCAATACGTTAGTGTGTCGATAACAAGAGCGTAATAAAAAGTACAAAGATGCTTAACAGTACTTCATTTACTTTAATAGTTATTAAGGTTTGAGAAGCCAGTGCAAAAAAGGGTAGTTCTGGGCAAAAAATTTTTTGACTAAAATGATAAACTCACTGATCATATTTCATTATTTAAAATTTTCTCTGATGCAATGAACCACGTGTTCTATACCTCATTCATCTTAATAACATGCACGTTGTTTGTTAAAAATACTTTCCGTTAATGAAAACTTAATAATTCCCGACACACTTCTGACACATTTTGACTCATTGATTGAGGCACATGAGAACGTCTCAAAACAGATATGAATGAATAGCTGATACGAAACCATATAGTTAACGAAAATGAATACTGGATAAGTAGATTGTTTGTTCATAAGTGCTAGATGGATATTCTGATTATTTGGAGCCAAACATTGAACTTTGAAATCAAAAATATGCACATTAGTTAAACAATTAATCATATAGAATTTAAAACCGATTAACGATAATATAGTTTTAATCGTATAACAAAATAAATAAATAGCAATTTGTTGTCAAAAGGATAACGGTCCAATCATTAGGTTATAAATCTTAACAACAATATATTTGTTTTGAGGGACATTTTTAGTAAAGACCTTAGTGTTAGGCGTTGTTTGTATAACTTATTGCTATGAATCATTTCCAGAAATAGAAACAATATATGTACTACTGTCAATTGATAAAACTAAATCAAGCTAACTAGTATTGTATGTGAGTACGGATGTACTTCTCTTCTAAAATTAAAAAAAAAGAAAATCAAAAGAAATAATCACATTTAGCAGCATCAAAATACATTAACAAAATGGGCTATCGAAAAAATGAAATGATTGAAATACCATTTTGCAATAGCAGTGAACAATTATATGAAGAATTGTCAGATTATTTAAAATCTAAACGATCTAAATTTAAAATTACGAATCTTCATGAAATTACAACTCTTCATGAACATGAAGGAATCAAAAGTGCATTCAATGCCGTAAAAATTAATCTATCTCCCAATCATGCCTATATTTTATTGCTTGGCTTATCAGGTTCAGGAAAGTCTTCAACAATTAATTCTTTATTTGATAAAATTATTGCTGTTACTGGAAATGTAATATCTCAAACAAAAGAAACTACCGAATTCAAGGCAGAAATTAATGATTCACGTTTAGGGATCAAAAATCTAGGAATAAGTATCATTGATGGTCCAGGTTTAGAAGACTCAAAAGGGATTGAAGAAGATGCAAAAAATATCTTATGTTACAAACGGTTTTTGGAAACACATCCTCAACTGGCATCAGTCAGGCCAAATGTTATTATGATAGTTGTAAATATTACCGATAATCGTTTTGGTGATTCGGAAAATGTAGAAACACCTTTTGTGAGAATGTTAAAAGGAATTAAATATGGTCTTGCTGAAAAAATTTTAGATCATGAGCGACCATCGGTGATTTTTGTATTGACACATCTTAAAAGCATTCCCCCTAAAAAATCAAAAGAACTTGTATCCACTAAAACAGCATTGATAAAAGAAATGTCTGCCAACATTTTAGGAATCATTGACCCACCTGTTGTCACTATTGAAAATTGTCCAGATGACTGGGAGGTAGAACGTAAAGATGATTGGTATATACTAGACAATGATGAAGAACATCCGCTCAATTTGTTCAATACATTGATTAATATTTGCAAAAATTCGACAGATTATATTGGGCAAGAAGCAATTTCTTTGTATTTTTCCAGTGCTTCTCAAAGTGAGGTTAAAATTGGTCATAAATTTTCTGTAAAAGAATTAAATAAAGACGATGATGATAGCATAAAATCTATAACAACAAAATTATCAGAAATTAAATTAGGTATGGAGAATTCTGGATTAAGACGAATTATAGAAGACAAATTCTCATTATTATCTACGGAAATGCAAAATGAATTAGGTAGTAGAGTACCAGTTGAGATTGCAAGCTTTCTTCAGGCAAATAAAATAACAACGGTTCAGGAAATCCCGAATGGTGATGAATTTTTGGAACTCTATGCAAATTACCCTCGACCTTCTATAAATCTATTAAATTTTCTGAAACAAGCCCTTGATCGGGAAATAACAGAAATCCTTGTTGATCCAGAGGTTGGCAAGTGCTACAATGTCTTCAAAGATAGTACTATTGGCACTTCTGTGTTCCAGATCGGTGACTATGTGATGTCCTCTACAGGTTTTAAAGTCCCTCGCGAAGTTGATATTTACGAAACAAATGGGACTTTAACTCGAAGTGAACAGTTTGAAAATAAGCAAGATTATATCCATAAAAGATTACTCGATCTTGGTTTTTTTATAGACTTACCAATTGCTTATGTAAATTCTAACTTGCATCATGGATATTCAATTGGATCATCGACAAATAATTCAGATCATGAAACGGAACAAACATTTTTAATTGAACGTCAATGTTTTAAGTTTACATTGAATATTGATAAACTTCAGTTGTCTCAAACTTTTAAAGATGATGTAGATAATCTTCCTCCTAAATACGATAAAAATGATGAAAATAATGTTAACATGTGGAAAAGTTTCTTTGAAAAAAATGGAACTCATGTGGTTAAATCTGCTTGGGTTGGTGGCTCCGTAACTATCAAAGTTGCTTCATCTGGTATAAATTCACAAAACAATGAACTCATCATAGCTGGAATTCAAGCTCGTATTTTCAATTCTCAGATACAATTCAAATTTTATAATGAAATTGAAGAATCTAAAAATTTTGAACAGGCAATAAACACAGCTAGATTGGAAATGCGTGGTGGAGATCCCAAATATCATGTTACGACACTTCAAAATTTAAATAGTGAAAAATGGTTCAATTCTATCAAAGTGAAACCAGTTGTTTTAAATACCAAATTTGAACTTATTCCAATTAACATTGTTGCTGGAAAACACAATAGTAACATCCAAGATCAGATGGCTGTTGCCATTAAGGATTTTGTTGGAGGCGATTTGATTTGTATCAAATCAGATGCAATTTCAGAAAAACAAGAATCACATCTCATCGCAAGTCGTATAGACGCAACTAATAGTTCAGCACCAAATCTAGACAAGGGAACATGTCTTCGATCAGGTACTTTGATATCAATGGCTAATGGTACAAAGGTCTCTGTCGAAAAACTCAATCCAGGAGACATGGTTGTGGGTAAGAATGGAGTACCATGCCATGTTCTTGGAAGAAATGACGTACTGTTAGGAAATAGATCTTTATACGGCTTTTGTCCAGATAAAACTTTCTTTACATCTGAGCACCTTTTTGCTACACAAAATGATGAATGGATGTGTATTGATCCAGATCTTTCTTGCCTGATGAATCCTCTGAATAGTACAAAAAAAATTCATAGAATGCAAAATCAAAATAATATTCTTCGATGGAATGGAAAAACCACTGATTTAGAACCATTTAAAGTATTTAAATCTACAGAGAAATTTTCACCTACTATGAAAGTTCACTGCTTACTAGTAACAGGTGGTGTTTATGTAGCAAATGGATATGTTACTCATGATAGTATGCCAGACTTGTTAGCATGGCCGGCTGTATCAATTTGTTTGGCTTCGTTGACATTTTCCGAGAGTGTACGTCAACTCCAAGAATGTTTTCCTACAATAGATTCTCTCGATGATGCGGAGTGCATCCGGGAACTCTCTTATCAAATTTCTACAGAATGGAAAAAAATAATCGAAATACCAAATTCTTGTATAAATTTCGATGATGTTGAAAAAGCCATTAAACTATCAACCGAAAAATTCAAACATTTAATCTATGGCGATCAGAATTTTCTTCAAGAAATTCTTAGTAAGCCTGTATTTACTTTCCTGTCACAAAATCTCTTTATTCTTTGTGGTGAAGCTTTACATGAATCACTTAATGAGCTCTTTCAAAATGATGATGATGAATTTTATTGTAAAGCAACCTTGCTCTTTAGAATTGCGGATTATCTTATAACACTTCATGTGAAAAAATTTTTTAAATAAGAAATTGATTCGTAGTTTTGTTGAATTTATCCTTTCTATTGTTAAATTAAAATAATCATAGCAATCATCGATTTTTTTTTATACTTTTTTCATAATTTGATTAATCTGATTAATCTGTAAAGGAATATAAATTTATAATAAAATCGCGAATTACTATTACAGTACTTTCATATAATGTCAGAATATCAAAAATTTCTGGATTATGTGAAATTCATATAAATATAGTTGCGAAAGAGAGAAATGCTGATAACTTGCGACATACTAATTGTAACAAAATTGATTTGGACCCATAGATAATTAGGGCAGTTTTTTTACGGCATTGCTAAATCGTACTAGTGGTGTTAACACCACAGTTGTTATATCTCATCAAAATAACCAAGACTGCGTGTACTAAGTAAAAATGTCCAGCATCCTAAAAAATCCTACCCTAACTTTCTAATGTTTAGTCAATAACTTCCAATTTTATTCTAATTTTAAACTCTAATCTTAAATATTATTGAAGAAAATTTATGTGCGTTCCATCGACTATATAATTAAACAACAAAACTTCTGTTATAAAAGAAAATATTGGCCTGAAAGTATTGCGGCCTTAGCATGGAACAAATTCAGAAATTCTTGTACCCACAGAATTAAGAGTATCTAATGGACGGTAGGAATCCATCAAATAAAAGAAATTACGAATTTATAGTTAACTGTAATAAGAATCACTATTATACCTTTTATACCAGGAACGGGTGAAAAATCTCAAATTATTGGATTATGTATTAAAATATCAGATTCAGCAATAAACTTTATAAAAGATCGTATCAAAAACGTAATTTGGTTGATGATTTAATAGAATCAAACATATGTGGTGTCAGTAGGAACCAGACAAATTGTTTTTAGGGTTCTACCAAAAAAATCCCGACATCCAAAATCTCGAAAGCCATAATCTTGACATCACGCGATGAGACAATTAAAAGTTAAAGCCTGACAATGATTGTTAAATGTGATTAAATATTAATTGTTACGGTTTTCGAGATTTAGATGTCGGGATTTTATGGTAGAACCTGTTTTTAGTAAGTTTTCGAAATTTTAAATTAAAATATCACAACAATTATTGAACCAAACTTGATAACTATATAGCATTAAAATAAAAAATTATAAAGTTTTGTTTAATAGTTGTTGAAATATTGTAATTTAAAATTGAAAAAAATTTATTTAGAAACAATTTTCCTGGTTGTATAATAATGGATTTTTAAAATTATATCAGTGTTTATATTAAATTATTAGTGAAATCTTGAAAATTTAATGCTTAATAGTAATTTCTTTTAACAATAACATTCTTCATTCTTTAGTGCATTTTTAAGAAAGTTATATTTCTAGGTTTTGCATATTATAATAAAAAATCCAATTAAAAAATATATTTAGAATTAGTATATTATTGAGCTTTGAACAGGTCCCTGAACCAAAACCATGGCTTCTTTCTATTTTTATCTTGTTTAATTTATATCTATTATCCACTTTTATCTTATTTCATATACGTGAGACTTATAGAATAAAGGATGGCTTATTATTCAATAAGAACTTACTAAGCAGATTAAAGCATATACGTTGTAGGCTATGTGATAATTGGATGAGTGTATACACAATAACATATAGAATGTATATGCTTAGATAGTAAAGCATATACATGATGATAATGAAATGTAAATGTTGTAGGACCTTGGAAATAAAGAGTAATAAAATTATTCTATATAGAAATCAAAATGTATAAATATAGGTCCTTTTAGCTTTTTCAAATAAGAGTTCTCGATTAGTTATCAATTAATTGTTTAATAAACTTCTATTACCTAAGTCATACTACTTTATATTTAACATTTTTAATCTTTCAAATATTATTTTACTTGAAACTGCTATTGACTTTAGTATAAATAGATTATTGAATTCCATTATTTATATTTTCCAATGTTTTTATAAATTATAACTTATTAACTATTGAAACCAAACTCTACATTACAGTTGCTCTTCTAATTTACAATAGTAACATTTGGTACCAATTGTGTGAATATTTGAACAAATTTTATACAAAATTAATTAGCTTTCATGTTTAAAAAATAGCTAAGGCAAGATAAGTATAAAATGGTTTAACAACTTCTGATACAAAACTAACAACCTTTTTAAAATCTACAGAATCTCAACCTGATGTATATTTTGACAAACCAAATTACTAATTTAGTTTTGCAAATGCATTTAGCACAATCTCTACAAGTAAACATTCTTTTTTTTTTTTTTTGAATATTAACGGTGAGGCCATCAAGTAAACATTCTTATTATCTACAGAGAATTCAATTTAGTATTGTATTTTGAATATATAGAAGAAGAATAAGATCTTATTTCTTGGCTAAAAGATGTTGAAAAAACTTTGAGTCTAAATTTTATTACTGATATTCAAAAAATTTTCATAATCATTTCTAAATTAAAAGGATTAGCTTTCATTTACTAAATAACTATAAGAAACTAAGTCTTGTTGATTGACTGATAAAATGATAATGCCAATTTAGACCTAAGTTTTAAGACCAATTTTATAACCAAATTTTGCATTTCTGAGCTAGAAAGAAAGTGGTTTGCCCAACTTACTCAATGAAAACAATTATCAGAAGACAGTATTAATTCTTATCATATAGTTATTGAGGAAATAATATGAAAAGTTGAAGTTAGAGGTTACCAATATTCAGACTCTGCAAAAGCTTAAATGTTTATAAATGGCTTATGCTTTGAGTTATTTATGACAGTCTTTTCATTTATCTCAAATATCTTATAAGCTGCATATAAAAGGGCTAAAGCATTTAAAAATATATACAAACAAAATTCCATCTATTCAGCTTCTTTAGAACAAACTTTTATATATTTTTTTCAAATAGCTTAATACCTAAATATGCCAATTCTAGTATAAATTTAAATAGAACTAAAACAGTAATTAATAAATTAATTAAGATTGTGAATAAAATGATTTAAAAACAGAATTGATGATATTCTCAAAGATTATATTAGCCTAACTTTAGAAATCTTATACAGTTAAACCTCTCTATAATCACATTCTTGGTTTAAAGAATTTGATGTTTATAGAGAGTTTGTGCTTATATAGAGGTTAAATTTTATAAGTGTTATATAAGTTGGTTTTAAAAATTTATGTGATTATAAGCAAATGTGACTATAGAGGAGGTGACTATAGAGAGGTCTGACTGTAATTATATTTATTAATTCAAAATCTTTAAAAAATTTGTTTATTTTTACAAATAAATTATTTAAAACAAATATATACAAAAAAATTATAAACAAAAATAGAACCAATTAAATTTTTATATAATTGTATATATAGATTAGTGTAATATAAATAAGTGTTATTGAAATTTTAAATTAGTAACACTATTGATTTTTTCTTCTAATATCTTTTTAGTGATAATACCAGATAAAGGCCTGCATTGGATCTTGCAGCCCAGCCCAGCCTGGCTCAGCCTGCAAATTTTTGTAGGCTGGGACAGGCCTAAAGCAAAATTTTATAATTGCGGGTTAGGCCAGGCTAAAAAATTTGCAAAACTTTATAATTGTGGGCCTGTGCAGATCTAAAATTTTGTAAAATTATATAAGAAATTTTTGTGGGCTAGGCTGGGCTGAAGAAAAACTTTAATATCTGTGGGCTGAGCTAGGTCAGAAAAAAATGATAATTCTAAATGCAAGCTAAGCTAAGCCTAAAAAAAAATTTTAACACTAACTGTGGGCCAGGCTGGGTCTCAAAAATAGGCAATTTGCAGGCCCTTAATACCAGATCACTCATATATTTTATATATACTAAATTTTTTTTACTGATATATAATAAGTATCAATAGTGTTATTGGAACTTTAAATTAGTGACATTATTAATTTTACTTTTAGTGGTCTTCTATTGACAACACCAAACATTCATTTACTATATGTATAGTAAGTTTTCTTTTTATCAATATGTAATGAGACAAAAATAACCTGATTATAAACACAGGTTATCAAAAAGTTACAATATACCAATTCTGAGACATTATAGTAAAAGATTTATCATTTGTCCAGAGCAAAGCAGAGGTCACTAAATTATTTAGCATGTGATACAAAAGTTATATTTTTACTGTATTTGGCTCAAAAAGGGTGCCTTCTTGATCCACATCAGAAACACAAATTGGAAATTTTTTTTGTTATATTTGTGCTTTAATGTAACACTAACATCATGCATTGTAATCATAATATAGTGAGTTAGTCACTCAATGGTTAGATATATTGCATAACCTCTTAGAGAGTTAATATCAGTTAAAAAAGGTGTGTTAGATTTGGTGAGTAGTTAACAAGGTTTCAGTCAGATCTACTGAATTATAGGAGGTGTTACAGGTTAGTTATTAAGTATGTGTACTGATGTATTTTATATAATTTATCAGTTAAGAACAGATTATATTATCTTTTCTCTACTAAAGTACAATTGTCAATCATGCTTTTTTTATTATATTTCTTTTTACAAAGATCCTAAATATGACCTATGTAAGCAGATAATATTCGGGATCTCTGTTAAAAAAAAAGTTTTTTTCATTCTACTAAAACATGATTCTCTGTTATGCTTTTTTTTGTAAACAAAAAAAATTTAACAGAGATTCTGGTGTTCTTGTTAAGCTGCATATACATATATACATATATATATATATATATAAACAATATAGAATCTATAAATTAGATTCTGTATTGGTATACATATCATAGATCAAACTCTGCAATATATAACAAATATGCATAATGTAGTGAATATGTAACAGATCTATGATTATATACTTTTTTTTTAAAAAAAAAAATATTAACAATGAGGCCATGCCTTTAATTTTATTGAAATTCAATTGAAGTTTTTATAAAGAAAAGCTTGCTTTTAAATTATATATAAAAAATAAAGACACAGACATATAATCTGCAACCTAAATCTACAAGGCTCATCTAGATTTGGGTTTGAGTAATAATATAAGAGAGAGGAGTATGGTATTTAATCTATTAGATAGTCCAAAGATCAATTTTAGTAATAATTTGTAGTATTGAAATAGAAGGTAAAGGTAGACTAGAAGAATAACTATGAGTTGAATTAGTAAAAAGTATAGCTTAGAACTGTGCAGAATGTGAAATACAGTATGGAATTCATATTTGTTTATATATTTGTTGGTTTAAGTGAAGAAGAAGTTTAACAGAAAGAGTAGTAGCAGTATAATAAGAAATAAAAGCATTGTGGATAGTAGAAATAAGATTGATAGAAAAAAACCAGATAGAGTAAAAATGAAAGAAGGTATATGTGAAGAGTTATGCAATTTGAAACTGTCAAGAATGAGAATTTTAGTATGTAAATCAGAAACAAGATTGGCAGGCATATCGAGATTAGTAGTATTTAAAATACTATTAAGAGAATTAGAGATTAAGTAGTAGATAGTTTGGGTTAATGGGCAGGTAACCCAATAAAATAAAGAGCTAGTTTGATTGCATTGATAACAGGAAGAAGAAAATAAAGAATTACATTTATAAAGAGTTTCTTCTAATTTTGTATTTCTTTTTCTAAATTGTTTTTTATAGTGTTTTGCTACTTCTGCTTTAATATCTTCTGAGCTTGTTAGCAGATTTGTTTTTTTTTCTACTTGTTCAATGAACCTATTAAGTAGTATTTTCTTATAAGGCCTATTCAAAAGACTTACTATTATCTTTTCCTGATCTGTTCTGATCATTTCACATTTTTTATCTATATTCTTTTCTATTTATTTTTTTTATATTCATTCTCAGTCTTTCTTTTTTCTTTCTAATAATAGCTTTTTCTAACCTTTCATGTTTTCTATTCATGCATTTGACCATTGTCTTTGTAATTGTGAAAGCTTTGCACCAATTTTCTTGCCTAGTGTTTTTATTTGTTTATTTACTTTACTTTTTTCTTCTTTTGTTACTGCTTGGGTTCTTTTTGTATTTGCATGTTTTATTAGTCTTTAGAGCTTAACAATGCTTTTTTCTTGTTGTTGTTCTCTTGCATTTTTTCTTCTATTTGTTGTTGTGTTATATTTTTTTTCTTTAGTATACATTTACTTGCTGCTATAATGATTGCTTCTTCTATTATATTCCATATATTGTTTATTTTTTTTGTCTTTTTTCCTTCATTTTGCTTTTTTCCTTCATTTTGCTTTTTTTTGTGAATGTCTTTTAATATCTTTTTCTTTTCTAGTCAGTTTTGTAATTCTTGTACATAATTTTCCCAGTCTTCTGATCTTGTTTAGTCATATAAGTATACAATTCTTGACTGTTTTTTTCTTTTAATCTCTGCTTTGCTTTTTTTTGCTATTAAATGCTTTATTCATACTTCTGCTATTACTATTTTGTGGTCACTTTCTGTAATCTCTTTTACTTTTTTAATTTTTGCTTTTTGTAACCCTAAGACCAATCTTTTTGATATCTATATATAATCAATTCTTGTTGCTACTTCTTTATTTAACCATGTGTATTGTTAACTCGTTGGGTTCATGTCTCTATATGTATTTCTAAAGTTTTGGTTCTTTATTCAATAGAAGATTGGTAGTCTTTTGTAGTTTATTGTTTGTAGATGTTGTCTGTCTAAAATGTTGTTTATTGTATAATTAAAATCACCTATTACAATGACTTGTGTTTGTCTTTTCCTCTTTGTAACCATTTCTACAATTTTTTGCTGAATGTTTTTTTTTTCTGCTTTATTATTTGGTAGCATATAGACTGTAATTACTACTAACTCCAATTGTTTAAAGTATAGTATAATCTTTATTATATATTTACTTATTTTTATGACTGCACCTATATGCTTCTTCTATTGTTTATTAACTATAATCCTAATATCTGAATCTTTCTTTTTATCTTCTGCTGCATTTGTCCAAAAACCTATATATCTTTTGTTTGATATATATGTTAAAAATTTCTTTCTCTTTCTGTAAGATTTGTTTCAGAAATTTCCAATATTGTGATTTTCTATTCTTTTGTTCAACCAAGCAAGTTATATAACTTCTAACCTTTGTTTTCAGTTCATTAACATTATGACATGCTATTTGATTTTTTTCTTTTCTTTCTTCCATTCTTCTTTTAACTCTTTCTGTATTGTTGTTTTGTTTTCTATTTTGTCTTTTCTATTTTTGCTTTTTTTTTTTTTTAGACTAAGAGACATTTTCTTTTTTTCTTTTCAAAAACTCTTCTTTCACTTTGCAGAAAATCTCTGATCTTCTTGTCTAAGTTCATTAATTCAACTGGTACACCCTTAGGAATAATCAGCCAGAACTGTTTGGCTTTGTTGAGTTTCTAGTCTTTCTAATCTTTTTAATATTTTTTGCAGAAGGCTATGTATTTGCAGTTGTGTTTCTTTATTTTTAATTTGGTTTCTCTTATAGTTGTTGTAATGTTTATTATTTTTCTTTCATCTCTTATCATAATTAATGTTTCTATAAACTTCTATATCTAAATCTTTACTAGTATCATCCTCATTGATATATTTTTCTTCTTTACTCTTGTTTATGTATTTTTCATTTTCTTTCTTGTAATCTTGCCAAAGAGTAAGTGGTTGTTAAATCATATTGGTTTTATTTGTGCTGCTTCTATTTCTTTTGCTTATGCAAATGTGATTATAGCTGACCTTTTTTGATTTCCATTTCTATTAGGTGGTATATATACTGATTTTACATTTTTTTTCTTTAGGCATCATAATAGCAATACTTCTAATACATTTTCTAGAAGCTCTACTAATTAAATTGCAAATTGATTTTGCATATTACACTGATTATAATTTTCTTCTCTTATCATTACTCTTGCAAGTTTGTGTGTTTCTATTGGAAATAATTATAGAATATTTCTTTCTTCTATTTTCCTTGCTTTAATTACTGCTAATGCTTTGTATTTAGATCTTTTGATGTATTTTATATAAGCTCCTTTAATATTTCTGCACATATGGTCTATTTCTTCTATGTTAATATTGACTGGTAGATCCCATATTGTTAGATATGTCTTTGCTTCTAACCCATTTTCTGTTGCATAGCTGTTTTTATTTTTCTTATTTTTTTTTTGTTTAATGGTATTTTTGGATTTTTCTACTTCTTTTCTTTTGCTTCTTAGTATTTGCTAATTTTGCTTCTTTTTTTGGTTTTTCAGTTTTTTTAGGATAATTTTAAGCTATTCATCATCTTTTTTTTGATTCTCTCTATTGCTGCATCTCTGCTAAATTCACAATCAAATTTTACTTCTATCCAACTATTTCTCTTTTTAAAGAGTTCTTGAATTAATTTAATATGATATTTTTCTCGAAAAATTTACTGTGTGTATTTAATTCTTTTTTTTGTTTTTACCTGGCACTATATATGTTAGCATGTTTGCTTTAAAGGATTTACTTCTATCACATATGTGGTTTTTTGGTGACTACTGACTTTCCTCTATTGTATTTGTCAATTTTACAGTTTCTTGCTTTTCTTTTTCTGCTTTTAGTTCTGCTATTCTTTTATCTATATTCTTGATGTTTTTTTTGATATTATGTATTCTGTTATCTGTTAACTCTTCTTGGTCTTTTTAATTTCTTCCTTCCCATTACTGCCTTCACATCTCATTGTTTTTATTGACAGTTTTTTTGTAGTCATCTTTCTAAAGTCTTTGAAATCATGTTGATTTGTAATTAAAATGCTTAGTTTTTTTATTTGTTTTATAACTTCTTTTAAATCTTGATTCATTTCTTCTCTTTCTTTTTTATATTCTTGATATTTTTCTTCTGTATATACAAGCATTTCTACTTCTTTGATCTTCTTTGTCTCTTTCATTCTTTTAGCTTTGTTTCTTTCCTTGATGTTTCTCTCTTATTTGTATTTGTTTGATAGCTGAATGACCTAAGAATTATGTCTATTGATGCTAGTTTTTTTGTCTATTCTTTTATAATACTATGTGAAACTGTGCATACTTCTGCTATTTTGAGTACCTCTAGTATTTGACTGTAGAGAAGTAAATCATTTGCTATAATGTTCTTTAGATCATAAATTGCCAGGTCTCTTGCTATATACTCTAGATTATTAGGATTTCTTATAGGTTTTGCTAAAACTGCATCTAGTATTTTACTATCTATATACCTTCTATTTCTATTACTGAAACTCTTAATATATTGAATTAGGTTTGTACTGCATAGTAGTCCTAATCTAGTTTGTACTTCCATTTCTAGACTATTCTGTTGTTCATCTATTTGTTCATTTTATATATTGTACTTATCTATTAATTTCTAATAAAGCTATTTGTTGTTACTATTTATTGTTTAGTATAATGTAATATGTTGTTTTGTTTGTATTGATGTCTAGTCACATGTTCTAATCTTGTTTTTTAAGATCTAGTGCTGTTTTTCAATTTTTTCTAAAAAATTTTCCAAACTTGTAAAACTAGCAAAAACTTTTGTTTGACAGAACTTTACTTATACTGTTGTTAAAGTAAAGTAGTTGTATTTTGTATACTGAATCTTTTTTCTTAGAGTCTAAAATAAGGTTTAACAAGCTGTTTTTGTATTTTCTCTTTATGTTTGTTTGGCTTTGTTTAGAAATTAAGAATCAGTGAAAAGAGTTAAGTTTAGAAAGTTGCATGCTACTCAAATTATATAAAGAAAATACTTTAACAAAATTTTTAGCCCAGTTCATAATAAAATTCTTTGAAATTAATTGTTAGTAATCAATTTCTATAGTAATTATATTATTTAAAAAAAAATTATCTAAAGTTGGTTACAAGAACTATAAGTAAAAGATTTATTATATGTAGCAATATACATCTGAAGAAATTTATAATATACTTGATATAATTGTTTATTGCTAATATCTGGTTTTTAATACTTTTTTTTTTTGTTAAAAGCCATATTTGTGGCTTTATTAACTTATATCAGATTAGTTATTACAACTATTTTTTACAGAAATGAGAGTATAGCTAGTCACACATGCAACTTTTGGTTGCCTATTTAAGTAGTCCATCCTAAGGTTCTACACTAGATGCCATATCTATAATCTACTAGGAGATTATTTATTTTAAACCTTCTAATTATCTGCTTTGTCATATTGGAATTCTCAACTAACCTCTTGTATATATCTAACTGGTATACTATCTGAGGAGTATAGTTATCTATTCTTTTTGTACTAGTTCCTAGGCTGTTATATATTTTAAAGTATGTTACCTGCCAGTAAGGTGCAAGAGACCTCCTGTTGTTAACTATCTACCCATTTTTAGAACACTAACATAGGCTACTCTTACAGAGTTCACCCAAATCCTAGTACTGACTTTATAACATATTTCTAGTACTTTTAGTATACTCCTACTTTGAACCTAGACTCCTAATTCAGATAGTTCAGAAGGACTATGACCTGTTTTTGATATATTAAGGCTGGCCCAATATCCTTTTTTTTCAGTCTAAAATATGGCAGCCTGGTTGGTGGTACTTCTCACCTGAGGTTCTTGTCTGCCCAAATCCTTTATATTGGTATCCATTTCCTAGGTCTAGCCTTTACAGTAGTACTGTCAAAGATCTGTATTACCTTTCTGCTCAGAATTTCTAAATGGGCTCTGGCTTCCTAGTTCTACAAATTTATACAGCCTGAG
Source organism: Cetraspora pellucida (assembly GCA_910591915.1). Classification (NCBI taxonomy): domain Eukaryota; kingdom Fungi; phylum Glomeromycota; class Glomeromycetes; order Diversisporales; family Gigasporaceae; genus Cetraspora; species Cetraspora pellucida. The sequence continues at coordinate 2,852 of CAJVQA010001187.1, read as the reverse complement.
GACTTATTTTAGGTTTGCATTGCCTAGTACTGATTTGCATTCCTCTATGTAACAGATTACACAGATGCTCCAGATCTGCCAGTTATGCTAGTGCGACCATAGTTACAGGTATCCTATCCCAACTGATCAAAAGAATGCTATCACTATAATACTGTCTATATATTATAAAGATGATTATCCAAATTTTGCTATCAGTGGGTTTTGAACTTACAACCTACCACTTGGAAGTATGACAACTTATTCACTTTATTAAGTCACTATACTCTTTGGTTTTTAATACTTTTCATAAAGATTATCAATTGTGAAAATAATAATTTTTATTAAATTTTGCAATTTATTAGCTGTCATATGACTTATATTAGAAACATTCTTTATAATTTTGAGACTCTGAAACCTAGGAATCAATGTTAGTCATTGCTCAAAAGTTTGAATTACTTTGCTTTTACATTGTTTGTATAAGAGATCTCTTGTGTAATCTAGCATATATTTAAAAAAACCAAGATCTATTGTATGCATTTGATAGGAACAATTGCTTTATATATATTAAAGTTTCTAATAATTTTGATATTAAGTAATATAATTTTTAAACTTATTATATAAAATAAAATTAACTTATCTTATTTTTCAAAATGCATTTGTTTTAGAATGAATTAAATAGTTACATGCCTCTTCATTATTTATTATTTATTGCATATTATATGAAGTTCTAGGCATTATGTTTAGTTTGCTTATATTATTTAAATCATCTTTGTATACTAAACATAAACTACAAGATCTTTTCGATTTAGATAAATAGTAAATATTTGCTATCTTATTAGCTTCTAATATATTAGCAATAATTATTGAAATTTATAGAACAAAAGTAATTATATTACTACAAATAACAAAATTTAACTCAGGTTTATTAATAATAGGAGTAATAAGAATTTTTAGATATTTATAAAACAATTTTTTTTGTAACTTCTATAAACTATTAATAGATTTAGCAGTAGAATCCTTAGTATTTAATATTGGTAAATATCTTATTAATGCTTTAGATTCTGGTTTATTTCTTTAAAAATTAGGTATATTATCAAGTAAAAGAAAAATTAGATGCCTGAAAGATTTTCTATATGATCTAAGGTAGTTGTATTAGAATAAAAAATAATTGATAATAATTGTTGCCCAATTAGTAAATTGGATTTCTCATATTTCTACCAATTACAATTATATTGCTTTTTAAAAACCTGATGTGTAAAACTATTTATTGTTTCATATTTTTCTTCATATTGAAATACTAATAATTGATTTATACTGTCTATTGATATTAATAATTTAATTGCTTTAATTAATAACTAATAATAAAATATATAAGTAATATCTTGAAATGTTTAAACTGAAATTTCTTTAAACAATGCATAAGAGGCAGTAAAATTATCAAGAAATTCCTTTTTAATCTTTGTTGATGAGAGTAATAATAAAACATCTAAATTGAAAAACTTATTGAAAAGTTTATTATAGCATCTTAGCTGAATTTGATAGTTAATACTTATTGATTATTTCTATAAATTCTCAATATGCATTATTAGGCCACTTTATGGTTTGAATATGTTCTAAGTTATAAAAAGTATCATTAAAAGAAGCACTCTCATAATATTCTAAATCAACATTAGCAGATGCTTCTTGAAATAGCTCATAATCTATAAAATTATTATCGGTTGTTACTAATTCTATTTTTATAATGCTGGGATTATTTGATATACTTTCATTCTATATTAATAAATCTTTAGTATTTATTATTAATTGTTATAGCTATAAAAAAACCTATAAATTACTTCATAATTTGTAAAATATTTATAACTTGAACTATAATCATTATAATCTGATAATTGCCAAATAGAATTATCCAATTGCTTATTAGAAGCAATTGAAGTTGTATTATTTTGGATATAAGGGTGTTTTTGTAAAATATGTGTTGTGTCAAAGCATAAGGTTTAAAAACTCTTATTTGCAATACTCATACTGCTAATGCATTTGAAGAGCAAAAAAAATAAAAATAAATGTATAATATAAAAAAATTAGTATAAAAAGAATATAAGTTATATAAAATATTAAAGTGATATATATTGATTTAAATAAATATATATTTCTAATAAATTAAATTTTTTTTTGGTCAAAACAAATTATATGAATAATGTTTTGATGACATAACATACTAAATGAAAATAAACTTTATATTTAGTATTGCCAACTTAATTAAACTTAATTACAAAATTGATCATTGATATATTATATATTATCTTTATTATATTGAACTTAAAGTTTTTAAAATAATCAATAAATCAACAATTTCTATAAATTGCATGCTATGAGTAAACAGCACAACTAATTAATTACAAGTAAGCAATAAATAATTATAATATAGAAATAGTCAATAGTGATAGAAAATGATATATATTAAAAATATAACTAAATATAACTTAGATATATATAGAGTTTAATTCATAAATAAAATGCTTTATCACATAGTTCAAATAAATTTTTATAAATATTAACAATACTATCAACTTTATACAAATCTCTTTAAAACAATATATAGTAAATTTCAGTCATCTAAAACATCATTTTTGATCTATTTAAATTAAATATAATATATTATTATTTTAAGTTCTTTGATCACAATAAATATGCATCAATAATGACACTTTGGATAACTAAAATTTACTATATGTTTAATTATTATATATAATTAAGTTGGTAATGCTAATAATATTAATAAATCTTAGGTGTGGGTCCCATAGCTTAGTGGTTAAGCTCCCATACCCTCCACAGTCAAGGTCAATGGTTCAAGTCTGGCTGGAGGCAAAATTGAA
>CAJVQA010001186.1:0-27057 GCA_910591915.1 Cetraspora pellucida | reverse complement strand
GCAGGTTCCAGGTATGGCAGCTAGTGTAGAACCTTCGGGCGGACTACTTAAATTAGACAATGACTAAAGTTGTACGAATGGCTAGTTGTACACTTTTTCCATGGTTGCCTTCTGTGATTGTAATGCAACTATTAGCTGAATATATTATCAATAAAATCCTAGGTTGCAAGTACTTATCTTAATATTTTTTAAAAAAAAAAAAGAATATATAATCATTATTGCATAAAACTTTAGTGCAAACTCATAATAAGACCACTAGACATAGAAGACTAAAGAACTAAGATAATAGAAATTCACTTGGAAATTCTTAAGTAAAGAGATAGCATGAACTTTCAATAATATTATCAGACTGGTTAAAGCCTACAAAACATCTTTATAGAAACTGAAGATTATACTAAATATCAAATATGTATAGAGAAGTATATAATTAACCAGGCTACTGGATTTACCAAAGGAAAAAAATACAGAAGTATATTATACTAGGTGATCTAAATTAGTAGTCTGAAAGAGACTATCAGTTTCAAGTTGCAGCTAGTAGGAAATAATGAAGAAGATGCTAGAAAGATAGGTACTAAAGTTCTAGTAAAGTTTACAAGAGTAGAAATAGTGTAATGTAGCAGTTAAACAGATAATTCTTGTGACTGCAATTATTAGATAACTATAGCATATTGCATAAAACTAGGTCTGTATATATAAGATATAAAGGCTTTAGTAAGTTTTTTGTCAAAGATAAAGTAGTTTTAAGGGTAACAACTAGCATTGAAAACTTGGATAAGTGTAGCCTTGTAATGTTCTTATAATACAAAGAGGATTGCATATACAGAAGATTTAAATAGGCAAGATCTTTAGTTGGCTTGCAGGTATGGCAACTAGTATAGAACTTATATAGCAATATATAAGTGAATTACTTAAATTAAACACCAAAAGTGCATATGTGACTAGTTGTAATCTTCAATATAAGGTGAGCCCCTGGTGGCATACTGCATTCTAATATACTTGAATAAAAATATTATATTTCTAAAATAGAGACTTTAGGTATAAAAAAAAAAAAATAATAACTCAATATATTAAAACCTTGATATATCAAACAAGACATCTTAGCTCTAGAGTTTTGTTATATTAAGATTAGACTATAATTTAAAGATAGTAAATAATAATAAAAACTAAAATAATTAATTGATAATAGCATTCATATTGCATAATTAATAATAAAAATTTACTAATTAATAATTTTTTTTTTAACCTTAAGCAGTTATGCTAATACTTTATTAAGATTCTTGGAACTATTTACATTTATAATTACATAGAATTTTCCAATACTCAAGTCTAACATCATTCAGCCACTTTATTGATATCTAAGTGCAACTTGCCATACTATTTCAGTTAGAAATAGACTGCTTGTCTAACTACTTAAAGCTATATCAGAAAGGTTTTTCTCCTTCTGTAACAAGCATATAAATTGGCTTTTAAGCTTCTTTCTTTATTCAGTTCATTTTTTTTACTTTCTTTTCTTTTTCTTCTTCCTTTGCCATCTTATTCTTTTTTGTTCTTTTCTTTGATCTTTTTTTAGCTTGAGCATTTTTTTTTATTTTGCTTGTTATATTACCCTTCTTTTTTTATTTTTGTATTTTCCCATATCGAACTCTCTATACTTAGTCATAGAATGTATTTCATACTGTTCTTGCTACTATATCTATGCATTTCTGTATCACCTGTCTATCTAGAATCTGACTGATCTTTTTTTTAACCTCATTCGTTGTTAGCTCTTTTATTAAAGCAATTCTATTAGTAATTTTTTTTGCTTCTGTTTTTTCAAAAAGTGCCTTATATAGTATTAAAGATGAGATTCTAACTCTTTTATTTTCTTTAAGGCTGTTTTAAGCTGCTGTTGTTGTTACCTTTTGGATTCTCTCCTATAAGTTTTTTTGTCTGATGCAGCTTGCCAGATGTGCTTAAGTTTTCTTTTCATCTTTTTGGCATACTTGGCAGTTTGTCATTGTATATATTTTTGGTCTTTTTCTATTTAATTCTTTTTTCTTGTACTAAGTTTTCTTGTTGTACAATGTACACTTTTTGTTTTATTTATCTCTTTCTAAAAGTTTGACCAATTATATCAAGTGTTCTCAGTTTCTGGCTCTAGTGCTCAAATTGGATTTGTTTCTCTTCAACTAGCTCCAATTCTGACATTTGTGACTATTTTGCAAAAAAGTTTTGTTGATATATTAACTTTCTTGTTTTCCTATTCTAAGTAGTACTCTATTCTGTCATACTTGATCTTCTTTACAAATATTGTTTTTCCACATATTGCTTCTTTTTTTGCAAGTAAATCTGCTCTGTCATTTTACTTATTGTTACTATGACTTTTAACTTTAACTAGTTCTATTCTATTGTTTTTGCTTTTAAGTAGATCTACAATATTCATTATTCATATCACATTTTTCTTTTTTAAAACTTTGTCATCTCTAATTACTTGAATTGCTCTATTAATATGTTTTAATGCTATTAGGCTATCTGTATACACTTTTATATACATCCTCTTTGATATAATTAGAATTGCTAACTATATCACTGCTAATTCTGCTATTGTTGCTAAAGGCCAACCTTTGAGTTCTAATATTCTTTCTTCTTTTAGTCAGTTTTCTCTGTTGCTAACCTGCACTCAACTAATGCCTATTTTTTCTATACTACTTTTTCCTTTCTCTTTATATAGTGCTTCATCTGTATAAAGGATATATTTTTCTTTGTTTCTTCTCTTGTTTCTTGTTAGGACTTCTAATATATAGTCTGTAACTTTACTATCAAATTTTTGTTTTTTAATTAATTCTGGCTTTAAATCTTCTAATTGTTTTAGCTCAATTAGACTTCTTTCTTCTTTCATTTATTTTTTTACTATTCTGTTTTCTAGCATTTGTTCTAATATTGTATTAATCTTGTTACTGCCTTTTTCTACTAATGTTTCTAGAACTGCCTTTAAATTATTATTCTATCTTATTCACTTTTCACAATTATTTGTTATTTGTTCTGTTCTGTTCTATTCTTACATCTTTTGCATTTACTTATTTTAGTATATGTCTTGCCTTCTACTTTCTGTAATAGCTAATGCTTAGTTAGGATTTTTTTCTTTTTCTTCTTTGATATCTTACTAAGTTGCTGGTCATACTTTGGTCCATATACAATCCACTCTTTCTTTCTTCTGTTTTCAGATATCTTTGTCTAGTTAATTATTAGTAACTATGTATTGTAGTCTCTAATCTTGTATTGATTGTGTATTTTTTTACTTGTCCATATTATTAACATCTCTTCTTCTATTTCACTAAACTATTTTGTTTTTTTCTCTTTACATGACAATCCTAGAAGACTTTTGAGCTGTCTTCATATGATTGAGTTCTTCTTTTTTATATTTATGACTTGGTTCAAATATATTAAACCCTATTTATTTATTGTGCTACTACTTGCTGTTTACGATTTAATTCTAACTAAGTTTCTTATACTTATTTCATAACTATGTACTTTTCACAAGTAATTTTCTGTTTTGATATTTATTTCCATTTTTCTTGCTTTAACTATTGTTCAACAGACTAAGTTGTGCTTCCAATACTTCATTTCTTCTGATCTTTTTTTCAAGTCCCAAATGTCTCTTATTAAGCCTGCTTTTTAACATTCTTAAGCTATCCTAAGCTTTGTTAGATTGTCTAAAGTGTCTTTTTTATTAAGTCTTATGAATAAACTGCTTATTTGCTTTGTTGCTATCTCTTGACTTAATGATTTACAGTTTTCTAAATCTTTGTGCTTAATTATGCAGTTATTTGTTGTTTTTATCATATTGCACTTATGTTTTGCCAAACATATTATCAGTTGGTGAATTTTGTCAATCATCTTTTTTGACATTCTTGTTAACTGCAAAAGGTATCCTAATTTTGAAATTATTACTGTATTATTTATATATATAATCTGGCTCATTGTCATTTTTTTATATTTAAGGTCTTTAACTATTTGGTTAACTATTTCTTTTGCTTTTTGCAGACTAGTAACTTTCTCATTTTGCTGTTTAGCCAAATTTTTAATGATCTTACAATTTTGTTTTTTGGTTCTTCTGTTATTTACTTTAAAATTTATTACTATAAGCTTTGACTTTGCTCTATTTATTTTAATATTATTTGCTTTGAAGAACTCTTCTGCAATTTCAAGAACTCTTAGCAGTTGGTCTTTGCTTTTTGTGATCCATGTAGTATCATCTACATAGGCAATCACTGCTTGTCTATGTTTCATAATACAATTAATATCTGTATTTTTTAGTGCTTCTTGTTCTACTGTATAGTCTAATGATTTATTTTCTTAAATCCTTTTCAACAGTAGATTATAAAAAAGCCACTATATAAGTAGAGAAATCACTTTTTTTTGATCTATATTATCTTCTGCTATTATTTCTTTTGTTAGACTATGAGCTGTAATTACCTTAAATAGATATTTACAGAAGAGATTGATAATATATTTAATTGTTTTTTATGATACTTTGACTCTTTTAAGAGTCCACTCTAAGCTTTCTAATAGGACTGAGTTAAATGCCTTCTTTATGTCTTGTAGGAGTATCTATGTTTCTTTGTTTTTTTCTTGTACTTCTTCTATTATCATATTTAACATATATATTGGCTGCTCTTTTGAGTTGCTAGGCAAGCCTGCATAGTTTGGTCCTTTGAGTATTTCTCTTTTTGTAAATATCTTGGCTAACCTTCTTGTTATCACCTTTGTAACTAACTTTCTAAAGATCTTAATTAGTGCTATTGTTCTAATATTGTTCAGATTATATTTCCAGTCTATGTTTTTTGAAATTAGATAGACTTGTATTATTTTTTACTTTTTTGGCATTTTTTCTGTTTTTAAAATCAGATTTGTGAAAGCTTTAAAGATCTTTAGTGATTTTTCTCTTGCTCATTTTATTAGAATATAACTTATGTCTAAAATTCCTAAAGCTGTATTGGCTTTAAGTTCTCTTAATATGTTTTCCTATTTCTCTTTTTCTATCTTTTTTTCCAACTTTTCATACCAGAACTTTTTGATTCACTCTTTTAGATTGTACATTTTTATCCATTTTTCAGACATCTCTTCTAGTTTGGTTCTTCTCTTTTTGAATTGATTTTCAAAGTGTTTTGTCAGACCTTCTAGAATAGCTTTAAGTTTTGTTGTTAGACTAGTTTTATTTTTACTTTGGATTATAAATCTGTTCAGAAATATCTTTTTGTATGGTTTGTTTAAAAGGCTAGCAATCATTTATTCCTGATCAGTTTTTATTATCTTACATCTTCTATTTATATTTTCTTTTATCTGTTTTCTTTGGGCCTGTTCCTATTCTTTTTTTCTTCTGTTTTTCAAAATTCTTTGTCAGTCTTTTATGTTATTTATTCAAGCTTCTGATTATTGTTTATGTAGCTTTGGTAATACTACTTCTATTTCTTTACCAATGTCTATAAGTTTCTTGTTTATTTCTTTCTTCTCTTCCTTCTCTGTCTCTTGGTTTTTTCTTATTTTTGCTTTTTTGATTATTTGTTGTAGTTCAATTATATGCCTATGCTGCTGTGATTTCTTTTGATAATGTCTTCTGTTTGGTTTTGTATTAAATATTTTCTTTTTTAAAATTCTTTTATTTATCACTTCTATTATAGCTTCTTCTATTGCATTCCATATCTGGTCTAGTATATCTGTATTATACAAACTGCTTCTTCTATCTTTTTCTAATTGCTTTAACACTTTTTTCTATTCTAATTGTGCTTAGAGCTCTTTAGCATATTCTTCTCAATCTTCTTGCTTTGCTTTCTTATACAAATATATTCTTTTTATCTGGTCTTTACATTTAGTTTCTGCATAGCTCTAATTCACAATTATGTATTCTAACTACATAACTGTTGTTACTATCTTGTGGTCACTGCCTGTTATACCTTCTGCTTCATTTATGTTAACTTTTTAAAAACTAGCTGCAATTGTTTCTGACAACTAGATATAATTAATTCTTGTTGCTGCTTCTTGGCTTGATTATGTGTATATCCTTTCTATTAAATGCAAATTTCTGAAAGAGTTTGTGAAACCTTGCTTCTTAAGCCAATTGAAGATTGGTAGTTTCTTATAATCTGTTGTTTGCTGGTGCAGTTTGTCTAATATATTGTCTACTGTATGATTGAAATCTCCAAGTATGACTATTTCTGTTTGCTTTTTCTTGTTTATTACTATTTTCACAATTTTTTTTGGTATTTTTTTACTGATTGCTTTGTTATTTAGTAGAATATACACCTTTATTACTATCAGTACTAGTTGTTTAAAGTATAGCTTTACTTTTATAATATATTTACTATGTCTTTTAACTGCTCCAATATGTTTTTCTCAAGTTTTATCTATAAGAATCCCAATATCTGATCCTTTTTTCTTGTCTACTATTGCACTAACCCAGTAACTTTTAAATCTTATTTTAAGGTTATATATCAAGATTTTTTTTTTCTTTTTCTACAATGTTCATTTCTGTTATTTCCAAAAATGCTATCTTTTCTTCTTCTTCTTAGCCCAGCAAGTTTTCTAGTTTTCAACCTCTGGTCTTAAGTTTATTAATGTTATAACATACAATTTTTATTTCTTTTATTCTATTTTTTTATTTTTCTTTTAACTGCTTATATCTTGTTTTTGTGTTTTCTGCTTTTCTTTTTTTTTTATTCTCTTTTCTTCTTTTGGATTAGAAGATTTTTCTTTATTTCTTTTTTCAAAAGTTCTTTTTTTACTATGCAGAAAATCTTTGCTCTTCTTATCCATATTTATAAGTTCAACTAAGATGCTCTTAAAAATGGTTAGCTAGGCCTTCTTTTATATTTAGCTAAGTGTTTTCTAGTTGATTTAGTCTATCTAAGATTTGGCTTAAGACTTCCTCTACCTGTCTTGTTTTCATATATACTTGTATATTTAGTCTTATCTTCTTTTCAACTATGGTTCTATCATTTTTTTCTGTATTTGTGTTTTTAACTCATAACCATTCTTCTATGTTCTGTAACTAAGAATCACTTTCTATTTCAATATATCTTCTATTTGAAATTTGTTTATTTTTGTTCCAGTTTTTTTTGTTAGTAGTGTTTCTGTCTTTTAATCACTCTTTTGCTTCTTGTATTTAAGAACCACTTCTTGTTTCTGCATATCTTCTGTTTTGATTTTGATTAGTTCTTTTCTAGCTTTTTTCTCTTCTTTCTCTAACACTTTCTTTTTTCTTCTTTTTTTCATTTAGTCAGGATACTTGAAAATTGTTATATCTAATTGGTTTTAACTAGGCTGTCTTTATTTCTTTTCTTGTTGCAAACATAATTATCACTATTCTTCTTTGATTTCATTTCTGTTTAGCAGGATGTATACTAATTTTGCACTTTTGCTTCTTAGGCAGCATAGTAGTATACTTCTGATGCATTGCTTGGCAGCTCTGTTATTTTTGCTATATACTGACTTTGTCTTTGTCTTGCTTTATAATTTTCTTTACCTTTTGTTACTCTTACTAGTTTTTTATGATTAACTGGTATGAACCATGGTATGTCTTCTTCTTCTGATTCTTTTACTTGGACTATTGTAAAAGCCTTGTATTTGGATTTCTTGATTTTTGTTATATGTGTTTTTTTAAACTTTCTGCATATATATTCAATCTCTTTCTTGTTTATATCTGTCAGTAGATCCCAAATTGTTATATATTTATATTTCTGTGTTTTCTCTTTCTTAGTATCTATTTGCTCTTTTGTCAGTTCTTTTTTGCCTTCTTGTCATTCATATTTCTTTTCCTTAAGTTTTGATGTATTGTTTCTTTCTTTCTGATATTCTTTAACATATGTTTTCCTCTTTTCCTTCTTGTTTATTCTTTCTTCTTCTGCAATTATTTTGTACTAATCACTTTATTTTTTGTTGATTCTTTGTATTGCCTCACTTCTGCTATACTCACAGTCAAAGTCTACTTTTATCTATAGATTTTCTTTTTTAAAGACTTCTTTAATATTTTTGACATGCTCATTGTTTTTTAGTGACTATTTGATAAAGTTTGTATGTTTTTCTTTGTCTTTTTAGGTATATTATATGCTGGTATGTTTGAAAATAGACTGTTGTTTCAATTGCAGCCTCTTTTGCTTAGTGCTCATATGTTTTTTTTAAGTAATACTTTTACTACATTAATTTCATTTTTAATTTCTTGTTTTTTTCTTTTTTTCTTTTTTTTTCTTCTATTATTAATTCCTGTTTTGATTCTTTTTCATTTATTTCTATGTCTTTTTGTTCTTGTTTTTTTTTTTTGTTCTTTATCTTTTTCTTTATAAATAGATGATTGGCTTCTACTTGGCTATCATTTGTTTGTCTTGCCTTTATACTAACTTTATTTTTTGTAGTTTCAATATTTGCTTGTAAACTTTTGTTGGCATCTTCATCTTCTTATTTCTTCTTTTTTGTTTCTATTTTTGACTTTTCTTGCCTTTTTTTCATCTTAATTGTCTGTTGTTGTTTTTTCTTTTCTATATTTCTTCTATCTTGGTACTGCTTTACAAAATCCAGCTTCTTTCTAGGTTGCTCTCTTTCTGCTTTTTATAGTATTTCTCTTGTTATTCACAGAAGTACTACTTTATTTGGGTCTTGTCTTGTAAGTGCTACAACAATATTATCTTCTCTATTAGGTATTGTATATGACTTGCTTGCTTTATTAAAGAAGATTTTATTATGCATACTATTTATCACCTTATATGCTCTTCTTGTAAAAATTGCATTGAGACTTTTTTTGTATTTTTTTGGCAGACTTCTGTTCATGTTGCACAATCATTTTCTATATGCTTCTATGTTATGTATTGTATCTAGATTGAACTAGTTTAATGTATGTGTTTGTTTGTTTACTTTGCTTATTCTATTGTAACTTCTTGTGTAACTTAAAAGGTCTACAATACAGAGTTCTGACAATTTTCTAATTTTTCTAAACAATTTTCTATTTTTTATCAAAAGAATTCTTTATGTGCTGTTTTCCACTGTCTTTAAGGTTTTTCTTCTATATTTTCTATTCAACTATATGCAATTTTTGCTATTCGGTTTTTTTTGTTAGTATCTCAAGTCTTGTTTTCTAGTCTAGTTATTAAGTTTTCCTTAGTTTTGCTTCCTGAAAATTTTGGTCGAGAGATCTACAAAAAAGAGTTCATGAAGTTTTCTCATTAATTAATAATATATGATACCAATTTGATATAATTATTATATTTTGATTTTTAGTAATGAGTAAATAGCTTATTTTTATTTTTATTTGCACTAATACTATATTTATAGCAATAAGCATATCAAAATTTTTTATCAAGATTATTTATATCTGTAAACTTTTTATAATAAATAAATGTCTCTTTTTAATTCTAGCTTCAAAATATTCCAACCAGATTATTTATATAAGCTTGTGAGAGTAAAAACCTAAAAACTGATTATAGAAAATTATTAAATTAGTTTTCAGGTTTTTATTCTTACACACTCATATCTGCATTTTTCTGATAATAAATAAATGCTTTATTTCATCTTTCTTAATTTCAATTTCATGTTCATAAAAGAACCAAATCAGAATATTTGACTAGATCATTTATAATAGTAGATTTTTGGTAATTAATGAATATTTCTTCTTAGCAGAATTTTTGTTATAACAAATAACAAAGCCAAAATATTACAAACTATTTATACCTGTTAGCTTTCAATAATAAATAGATAATTTATTTTTATTTTAACTCAAATTCCATTTCTATAACAATAGAAAGCCAAAATGTTTTGACTAAATAATTCATATTGCAAACTGTTGATAATGAATGAATGTGTTATTTTATTACTTTTAACCTTTATTCTATATTTATAATAATAATTAAACTAGAATATTTTTATCTAAATCATTTATATTCATACATTTTGATAAAAAATACTTTCTAACTCCAATTTCATATTCACAAAACAGAATATTTTGTCTGAATTATTTATGTCAGGTAATATTATAAGTTTAAACTTAAGTTTTTAACTAGTATAGTACATTATTTGTAAACCTGCTATAAGAGTATTTATTATAACCACAGTTAAGTAATCAAAAAAAATTTTAAGTTTAGATTTTAAATAAAAAATTACTAAATTAAAAACATTACTAATTTATCTATTTATTAGTACAGAACTTTAAATTAAATGCCTTATCAGAAAAAAGAATAAATTATTAAAAAATGAAATCAAGTTAGCATTTATATGTATTAAACTTTAAATATTAAATCTATAATTTTTATTGGTTTATTATTATGAAATATTGCTTTAACATTATTTTGATAATGATAAATTTAAATAATCTATATTGATTTGTATTGATTTATATTATTTAATTTAATTAGTTTTTTACATTGTTTTGGTTATAACATAAAATTTTATTAAGATATAAACACTTTTTCCTTAAGTAAAAAATATTTCTAAGCCAATTTTGAATTAGTTAAGCTTTAAAAAATTTTTTTATAAAATTGTTATTTTCTGCCTTTTTCTTAGCATCTAGCCTATATACTTATTCTTATTTTTTGTTATATTTCTTCTTAGAACTTTTATTATCCCTTGGTTGATGTTCTTATTTAGCTTTTGCTATCTAATAATTTCTATTTCTAACTTCTTTATTATTCTAATTCCTTTAAGTTTCTGCTCTTTATTTTCTGGTCTATTTATCTTTACTGTTTCTGTTATTTAATTTATTCTTATATTAATTTTGTTGCTGCCACTTTTTATTAATATCTCAGAAACTATATAAATTTTGCTATTTATTTTAATTTACTGTTGGCAGCTACTTTTTATTTGTTTTTCTACTCTTGAACAACCTTCATATCTATTTATTCTGATCACTAATTCATCTTTTCTACTCTGTATTTGCTAGTGTTCTACTAGTATTTTTTTCTTTTTTTTTTTAATTATTTTTCCCAACTGCCTATAATTTTGTATGCCATATAGTATTCATTCTTTTCTTCTCTTGTTCTCTGATATGTTTTTTTATTTAATTTACATCACTTGCATATTTTGTTAATTTGTTCTAAAGCATCTTCTAACTTTTCTGCTTTCTGATTTACTAAGTACCTTTAGTTTAATCATTTTAAACCACTTTGATTTTTTTCCTTTACTTGATAGATTCTGGTAGTTCTTTAGCTGTTGTCATATAATTAAACTTTCTTTTTTTTTGTATCAAGTAACTAGTTTAGATATATTAAACCTTCTTTATTTACTTTAGTTCTACTTTTTTTTCATAGACCAGTATCTATAAGTTTGTTTATTTTAATGCCATATCTGAGCATTGTCTATAAGTTGCTTTCTGTTCTTATGTTTATTTTTAATCTTCATTCTTTTGAAATTGTTAGACAGGCCAAGTTGTTTTTCTAATTGTTTATGTTTTCTGATATCTTCTTTACTTTCTATATATCTTCTGTTAGGCTTGCTCTTTGGCAACCTTGTGTTATTCTTAGTTTTGTTAGCTGTTTTAGGCTGTCTTGTCTGTTTAATCTTACTAATAGTCTATCTACTTATTATTATTTTTTGTTATAGCATTTTGCAGCTTTTAAGATCTTTGTGCTCTATTATGCAATTCTTTAATGTTCTTTGTAGGTTACTCTTCTGTTTTACTAAACTTATCATTAGTTAATATATTTCACTTAAGCTTTTCTTTGATATTTTCATTAGCTATAGCATATAATTTAGTTTTAGTATTATTATCATATTGTTTATATATGCAATTTGACTTATTATTATTTTTTTGTATCTAAGGTCTCTTATTGTTTGGCTTATTATTTCTTTTACTTTTTTTTTTACTAATGCTTTATGCATTCTGCTGTTTAGCTATATTTCTAATAATCGAACTATTTTGTTTCTTGGTTTTTTTATTATTTTGCTTTCTTCAAAAGTTACCTCTCTTTTTTTCAATTTTATACTCATTATTAGCAGCTTTAATTTTGCTCTATTTATCTTTATATTATTTATTGTGAAGAACTCTTCTGCTATTTCTAAGATCTTTATCAGTTGTTGTCTACTATTTGCAATCTATGTTGTATTGTCTGCATATATAATTGTTGTTTAATGATATTTTGTAATATTGTTGCATTGCATATTTTTTTCTATTTGTTGCTCTATTGTATAACCTAAACTTTTATCTTTTTGTACTCTTTCTAGCAATAGATTATAAAAGAATTACCATATTAGTAATGATATTACTTTACCTTAATCTATGCCATCTTCTGCTGTTATTTTTTCTGTTAGGCCATATGTTATAATAATTCTTAGTTGTCTTCTATAGAAAATATTTAAGATGTATTTTGCTATTTTTTGAGTATCTTAACTCTTTGCAATGCTAATTCAAGGCTTTCAAGTAGAATTAAGTCAAATGTCTTTTTTATGTTTTGCAAAATTATTATCTTTTTTTGTTCTTCTCTTTTACTTCTTCTATTATTATGTTTAGAATATGTACTGGTTGTTCTGTTGAGTTATCTGAAAGGTCTGCATAATTTGGTCCTCTAAGTATTTCTTTTTTCATCAATACTTTGGCAAGTCTTTTTGTTACCACTTTTGTTACAAACTTTCTAAATATTTCTATTAGAGCTATTGGTTAAATATTATTTAAACTATATCACTATTTAATATCTTTTAAAATTAGATAAACTTATACTATTTTCTATTTGGTTGGTATCTTTTCTACTTTTAAACATAAATCTGTATAACCTCTAAATACTTTTTGTGTTTTTCTTTTTGCTCACTTTATCAAAATATAACCATACCTGATATATCTGAAGCTGTTTCTATTTTTAACTTTTTAATACTTTTTTTCATTTTTTTTTATTGATTTCTTGTTTAACTTCTGTGTACTATTTTTTTTTAATATTCTTTTATAGTTTGTATATTTATTTCTACTCTTTTGACATCTTTTTCAGTTTGGTATTTTTTTTCTAAATTGCTTCTTGTAATGTTCTGCTACTTCTTTTCTAACTTCTTCTGGTCTTGTTAGCAAACTTGTTTCTTTTTTGATCTGTTTAATAATTCTGTTAAGTACTATTTTTTTATAAGACTTATTTAAAAGACTTACTATCATTTTTTCTTAGTTTGTCTTAAATATTTTGCATCTCTTATTTATATTTTCTTCTATTTGTCTTTTTTGTACTTGTTCCTATTCTTTCTTTCTTCTTTCTTGTAATATTTTTTTCCAACTCTTTATATCTTCTATTCATGTATTTGACTATTGCCTTTGTAGTCTTGATAGTTTTGTATTTGTTTTTTTGCTTAGCTCTTTTAATTGCTTATTTATTCTGCTTCCATCTTCTTCTGTTACATTCTGATTCTTCTTTATCTTTGTATATTTAATTAGTTTTTGCATTTTAACAGCATTTTTTTCTAGTTGCTGTTTTTTCAGGCTTCTTCTTCTGTTTGTTGTTATGTTGTATACTTTTTTTTAGGTATGTGTTTGCTTGCTGCTGTAATAATTGCTTCTTCTATTACATCCCAGATGTTGTTTATTTTGTTAATTCTTTTATCTTCATCTTGTTTATTTTCTAAATACCTTTTAGAGTTTTTTTAACTTTTAATCAGTTCTGTAACTCTTATATATAATTTTTCTAGTTTTTTGTCTTTGTTTAATCATACAAAAATATTATTCTTGCCTGCTTCTTCTTCTTAATCTTTACTTTGCTTTTTTCTGCTATTATATGTTTAATTTATATTTCTATTATTACTATGTTATAATCATTTTTTGTGATTTCTTTTGTTTCTTCAATTTCTGCTTTTTGCAACTCTGTTGCTAGTCTATCTGATATCTATATATAGTCAATTCTTGTTGCTGCTTCTTTATTTGACCATGTATACTATTGTCTTGTTAAATGCATATCTTTATATATATTACTAAAGTCTTGTTTTTTTTATCTAATTAAAGATCAACTGTATTTTGTAGTTTGCTGCTTGTGAATGTTGTCTATCTAATATATTGTTTACTATATAGTTAAAGTCATCTATTATAACTATTTGTGTTTTTTTTTCTTTTTAAGACTGTTTTTATGATTTTTTATTAAATGTTTTTTTTTACTATCTTGTTACTTAATGATATATAAATTGCAATAATTACAAGTTCTAATTGCTTGAAATATAATATAATTTTCATCATATATTTACTTATTTTTTTGACTGCACTAACATGTTTTTCCTATTGTTCATCTATTAGGATTTTGATATCTAATTTTTTTTTCTTATTTTTTGCTGCATTTACCCAGTATCTTATATATTTTTTTCCTTCAGTATATATTAAAAAATTTTTTTTCTTTCTGTAAGATTCATTTCTGTAATTTTTAGTATTACAAATTTTTTTTCTTCTGTTCAGTTAAGCAAATTTTACAATTTTCAACTTTTGGTTTTAAGTCTATTAATATTATAATATACAATTTTGATTTTTTTTTTCTCTTCTTTTTATTTTTCTTTCAGATGCTCTTGCATCATTTTTGTTTTCAGTTTTCTTTTTTTTTATTTTACTCTTTTCTTTTTCTAAACCAAAAGATGTCTTTTTTTTTTTTCTTTAAAACTTCTTCTTTCTCTTTGCAAAAAATTACTAATCTTCTTATTTATATTTATAGCTTTAACTAAAGTGCCCTTAGAAGTGATTAGTCAGGCCTTTTTTTATACCTAGCTGAGTATCTTCTAATTAGTTTAGTCTATTCAAAATTTGGCTTAGAACTTTTTCTATCTGTTTTGTTTTTCTATATGCTTGTGTATTTAATTTTGTTTTTTTTTTTAATTATGTTTTTGTTATTTCTTTCTGTATTAGTGTTTTTATCTTCTAGCTATTCTTTTATATTTAGTAACTGAGAATCACTTTCTATTTTAATATATCTTCTATTTAGAATTTGACCATTTTTGTTCTAGCTTTTTTTATTAATAGTATTTTTCTCTTCTAACCACTTTTTTATGTCTTGTATTTGAGAATTATCTCTTATTTTTGTGTATTTTTTTAAGAAGCTTTGACTAGTTCTTTTCTAGCTTCTTTCTCTTCTTCTTTTAACACTTTCTTCTTTCTTTACTTTTTTCTTCTTTTATTTAGCCAGGATACTTAGAAATTGTTATATATAATTAGTTTTAATTGAGCTGTCTTTATTTCTTTTTTTGTTGTAAATATAATTATCACTGTTCTTTTTTGGTTTTCATTTCAGTTTGGCAGAATATAGACTAATTTCACACCTTTGTTTCTCAAACAATGTAATAGCAAAACTTCTGAAATATTGTTTGGTATTTTTGTTATTTTTGCTATATACTAACTTTGCTTTTGTTTTGCTTCATAATTTTCTTTGCCTTCTGTTACTCTTACAAGTTTGTTGTTATTAACTGGTATAGACTATAGAGTATTTTTTTCTTCTGATTTTTCTATTTAAACTATTGCAAAAGACTTGTATTTGAAACTTTTGATTCTTATTTTGTATGCTTTTTTAAATCTTCTGCAAATATATTTGAGCTTTTTTTTGTTTATATCTGCTAATAGGTCCCAAATTATTATATATTTTAGGTTTTGTATATCCTTTTTTTAGTATCTATTTGGTCTTCTTTTAATTTTTTTTTGTTTTAATTGGATGTGATGACTTAGTAAAGTGGTTAAGTTGTCAATCTTTCAAGTAGTAAATAGTAAGTTCAAAACCTACTGATAGCAAAAATTTGAATAATCACCTATGTAATATATAAACAATATTACAGTAATAGTATTTTGTTAATTAGTTAGGATAAGATACCTGTAATATGATCACAACAGCATGACTGACAGGTCATAAAGCTTCTGTATAATATTGGAGTTACATAGAGAAATGCAAACCAACATTGAATAGTGCAAATTCAAAATAAGTCCTTGAGTTATATAAATCTGTAAACTGGAAAGCCAGAACCTACTTGAAGAAACCTGAATAGAAAGATAGCACAGATCTTTAACAGTACTACTATAAAGGCTAGACCTAGAAAACAGATACCAATATAGAAGAAATCAGACAAGCAAGAACTTCAGATAAAAAGTACTACTAACCAAATTACCAGAAGTTTCAAATCAAAGAAAAAGAATCTTGAAAGACAAACTCTAAAGTACCAAGAACAGATTATAGTTTTTTCAGACTATTTAGATTGAGAGTCTGAAATTGGAAGCAGTAGTATATTATAAGTACTAGAAATATGCTATAAAGTCAGTACTGAGGTCTGGGTAAATTTTGCAAAGACAAGTTCTGTTAACAAAAAACTAAATGTGTTTAGTTAGTTAGCAGAAAGGCCTTCTAGAGCTCTACAGTTAGGTGACATATTCTAAATATGTAACAGCTTGATAGACATATAAACAGAAAGGTTAAGATTAGATTAAATAACACTTCAGTATACAGAAACTTGTATGCTATTTGTTAGTATAAGTATAAGAATCAGAGTGTTTAAATAGGCAATCTTCCAGTAGATTGCAACTATAGCAGCTAGTATAAAACTTGCTATGCAGACAGACTACTTAAAATAAACAACTAAAAGTTGTACATATAGCTAGTTGTAGACTTACCTTGTACAAGTTATGTAACTATAATTAAAATACAATAAAGGCAATAGCTATTGATAACTATAGTCTTAGTGAAAGCAAAAAAAAAAATTTTTTTTGTTTTTTTATCATTCATATTTCATCTTTTTAGCTTTTGGTATAATGTTTCTTTTCTTTAATATTCTTTGTTATATTTTTTTTCTTTTCTTTCTTGTTTATTCTTTTTTTTCTACAACCATTCTGTACTAATTATTTTCTTTTTTGCTGATCCTTTGTATTGCCTCACTTTTGCCATATTTACAGTCAAAGTCTACCTTTATTCATAGATTTCTTCTTTTAAATATTTCATCAATGTTATTGTTATGCTCATTATTTTTTAGTGCCTATTTGATAAAGTTTGTACATTCTTATTTGGTCTTTCCAGATACATTATATGCTGATATGTTTGCCAATAAGTGTTGTTTCAATTGTAGTCTTTCTTGCTCAGTGCCTATATGCTTTTTTCAAGTAGTACTCCTACTATATTAATTTTATTTTTATTTTCTTGTTTTTTTCTTTTTTCATTTTCTTTCTTCTATTGTTAATCTCTGTCTTGATTCTTTCTTATTTATTTTTATGTCTTCTTGTTCTTGTTTTCTTTTTTGTTCTTCTTCTTTCTTTTTATAAATAGATGATTTAGTTTCTACTTGGCTATTATATGTTTGTCTTAACTTTATACTTACTTCTTTTTTTGCAGTTTTAATACTTGCTTGTAAACTTTTATTAGGCTCTTCACTCTTTATTTTCCTTATTTGTTTTTTTTCAGTTCTTTTTGTTTTTTCTCTATTTCATTTGTTTGTTATTATTTTTCTTTCTTTTTTATACTAATTTTATCTTGGTACTGTTTTACCAAATCAAGTTTTTTCTCAGATTGTTCTCTTTCTGCTTTTTTTAATATTTCTTTTGTTATTTGCAGAAGGCTTACTTCATTTGGGTCTTGTTTTGTAAATGCTGCAATAATATTATCTTCTTTGTTAGGTATTGCATATGTCTTGCTTACTTTATTAAAGAAGATTTTATTATGCACACTGCTCATTGCCTTATATGCTTTTTTTGTAAAGATTGCATTGAGATTTTTTTTATATTCTTCTAATAGACTTCTGTTCATATTGCATAGCTGTTTTCTAAATACTTAAAATTATATGTTTTATCTAGATTAAACTAGTTTAATGTATATGTTTGTTTGTTTACTTTATCTGTCCTATTGTGTCTTCTTATATAATTTAAAGAATCTACAAGACAGAGTAATGACAATTCTTCAAAATTTTTTTAAATTTTTTTCTTTTCATTGAAAATTTTCTATATACTATTTTTTGCTATCTTTATTGCTTTTCTTATATCTTTACTATTTAACTATGTGCAACTTTTGCTATTCTTTCTTTTTTGTTAATAACTTGAGTTTTCTTTTCTAGTCTAGTTATTGAGTTTTTTAAGTTTTGCTTTCTAAAATTTTGGTAGAAAGATTTATAAAAGAGAGTATATACTCAATTTTTGCTTTCTATAATACAACATTATTAAAATTAATATAATTTCTTAAATATAACTAGAATTGTTTTAAATTAAGTAAATAATATATATATATATATATATTTTATTAAAGACTATACTTTGTGGCAATACTTTATTAACTTTTATTAGGTTAGTTATTACAACTATTTTTCAAAGATGTAAGTACAACTAGTCATACATGCAACTTTTGGTTATCTATTTAAGTAGTTCACTCTAAGGTTCTATACTAGATGCTGTATCTATAACCTACTAGAAGATTATCTACTTAAATTCTTTGATCATTTATTCTGTTATAATGTAACTCCAACTAACCTTGTATATATATCTAATTGGTATACTATCTGAGCAGTATAGTACCTATTCTTTTTGTACTAATTTCTAGGCTATTATATATTTCAGAGTATGTTACTTGTCAGTAAGACACAAGGGGCCTTTTATTGTTAACTATTTATTTACTTTTAGAACACTAACAAGAGCTATTCTTACAAAGTTCATCCAGACCCTAGTACTAACTTTATAGCATATTTCTAGTACTTTTAATATATTTTTGATTTGATTTCAGATTTCCAATTCAGATAGCCTAGAAGAACTATATCTGTTCTTGGTATATTAAGACTGACCTAATATCTTTTTTCTTTAGTTTAAAATCTGGCAGCCTAGTTAGTGATACCCTTCATCCAAGATTCTTGTCTACCTAATTTCTTTACATTGATATCTATTTCCTAGATCTAGTCTTTATAATAGTACTATCAAAGATCCATGTTACCTTTTTGCTTAGAATTTTCAAATGAGTTTTGGCTTTCTAGTTCTATCAGTTTATACAGTCTAAGAACTTATTTTAGATTTTCATTGCCCAGTACTAGTTTGCATTTCTCTATATAACAGGTTATACAAATGCCTCAGACCTGCCAGTTATGCTGGTGTAACCATAGTTACAGGTATTCTATCTTAACTGATCGACAGAATACTGTTGCTATAATACCATCTATATATTATATAGATGATTATCTAAATTTTGTCATCAGTGGGTTTTGAACTCACAACCTATCATTTAAGAAAATGACAACTTATCTAATTTACTAAGTCATCACACCTTCGTAAATAATATATTAAAATTATATATTATATAATAATATATATATTTTTGGTAAAGTAAGGCATATTATATAATAATATAATATTATTAATATATATATATTAATATAACTTTTTAAATATAATTTTATTTTTTTAAATATTAATAGTAAGGCCATGTCTTTAACTTTATTAAAATTCAATTGAAGTTTTTATAAGAAAAATCTTACTTTTAAATTATATATGAAGAATAAAGACTCTGACATATAATTTGTGACTTAAACCTATAAGAGTGATTAAGGCTCATCTAAATTTGAATATTAGTAATAATATAGAAGAGAGAAGTATAATATTTAATCTATTGAATAGTCCAAAGATCAATTTTAGTAATAATTTGTAATATTAAAATAGATAGTAAGGGTAGATTAGAAGAAGAACTATAAGTTAAATTTGTAGTAAATGTAGTTTGAGACTGTGCAAAATGTGAAATACAATATAAAATCCATATTTATTTATATATTTGTTGGTTTAAATAAAGAAGAAATTTAATAGAAAGAGAAATAGTTATACAATAAGAAATTAAGTATTATAAATAATAGAAAATAAGATGAATAGAAACTAGACCAGATAAGGTAAAAATAAGAGATGACATATGTGAAGTATTGTGTAATTTAAAACTATTAAGTGTAAAAATTTCTTGATATAAATTAGAAACAAGATTAGTAGATATGTTAAAAGCAGTAGCATTTAAGATGCAATTAAGAGAATTAGAGATTAAATAATAAATTGTTTGAGTAGAAAGACAAAAAGTTTAATATAATGAAAAGCTAGTTTGATTATATTGGTGACAAAGAAAAGAGTAAGATGAATTATGTTTGTAAAAAGTATAAGGAACAAATAGTTTATTTAAGAAAATTTTAACACAAAAGATTTTTAGAATAAAGAAATGAAAACTATAAGCAAAATTAGAAACCTTTAATTATTATTGATATAAAGCCAAGTAGCTTCTTAGTTGATATTAGATACAATAGTGGACTATTATTAAAAATGATGTTAGAATATTCAAAATATTATGATATAAGCTTGACAAATAGTATAGATAAAGTATCAGATAAGAATTTCAATAGAAAATTAGTTGATAAATAAGATATAGATAAGGTTATAAGGATTGGTAATTAAAAATATTAAAAAGAATATATTGTATTTGATAACTATGAACAAGTTGATCAACAAAGTTATTAAATAAATTATCTTAATATACAATAACTTTGTAAAAAATAAGCTGAATATTGTATGAGTTAATAAAGTTGATAAAAGTTTGCTAAATAAAAAAATATATATAAGGTATGAGTATAAAAAAGTTTGAATACTAATAAGCAGATACTAATATATTTAGAAATTATAAATTATGAGTCAATAAAAATATAAACAGAACAGTTTTTAGAAACAGTTATAATTACTAAAAAAATAATAAAAATTTTAGCTTTAAAAAAATATAGTCAGAGTTTAACTTGTGTCTGAAATATGTAAATAATTGTAAAATTATTAATTTGAACTCAACCTATATTTATAAAATATTGAGAGGTACTAAGCTCAATAATAGAACTATTAGTATAAAATAAAATAGTAATTATATTATAATTTAAATTAGTAATGAATTGTAAGCTATCAGTAAGTTGATTAGACTAAAAGATACAAGCTAATTGTTATAAATTAATTATTAATAAAAAAAGAATAGAATATGTAAAAAATATCAAATAGTTACAGAGTATACAATATCAAAGAAGTTAGTATATAAGTTAAGAGTTTTGTTAGAATTAATATAATAAAATAGTTTTGTAATCAAGTTTGTAAAAATAAAGATAATACATTTGTTAATAATTATATTAGAATTAAGATAATATCTGGAACATATAATAGTAACAGAAAAAAAAATAAAATATAAATTTGAAAACTAGAATTGGTATGAGCAATGCCAGTAAGTAATAAGGATAAGACTTATAAAGTATTATGTCTTTTAATCTTGTCAATAATTATTTGATCATTAAAGACAATAAGTAACCAGAATTTGATATTAAAGTTAAAGTAATTAGTAATATAAGAAATTAGTTTGTTTGAGATAAATTAAAGTGATTATATAAAATATATTGATGAAATAACTTGTAGTAATGTTCTCAAGAATAATAAACCATTAAGATATAATATTTTTAAAAAATTTGTTTACTCTAAAAGAAATGTGTTGTTAGTATAATAAATATAAATTATTATATATAATAAGTTAATTAAGAAAAATAATTTGGCCTCACCTTAACACTAAAAAAAAAAAAAAAGAAAAATAATTTGTAATATCTAAGTTGTTTTTTTAAAATAAAATATTTGGGATGAGAGAAGAGAAAGAATTCAAGAGAGATAGCTTTATTATTTAGAATATATAAGATGTTATAAGTTAGATTAGTAGAAAATGTTTAGTCAATATATTTAATAAGTTAAATAATTTTAAAGTTTGTAATTAGATAATTAAAATTATCAATAATTAGATTAGAATATAAAAAGATATTGATAAGAAATTAGAGTTTGTTTTGTAACTGTTAAATTTGAATAAGAGTTGATGCATCTAATAGGTTAGAATTATTAAGTTGTTTGAAAAGATTAAGAATATATATAGTATTGTAATTAAATATTACAGATATGTTTGATATTGTAGATTTGAAGATATAAAAGAGTACTAAAAGATATTATACAACAAAGTTTAAGTTTAACAAAACTAATATGTTGAGTAAAGATTTTATTACAGATAAGTTAGCTAATTACAATATTTTGAAAATAATATTCAAGAATAGAAATAATAACTGTATTAATAATTTAATAAGTATGTGAGTTGATAATATATTAGATTTTAGCAATTTGAATAAGTTGAAAAGATTCAATAATAAGCAGTTTTGTTTGTTTAGATTGCTTATTATCCAAAATGAACTAGCAATCTAAAAATTTAAAAAGTTGTTTAGAAGAGTAAAATAAAAGAAGATGAGTATTATAAGAGATAAAGATGTAATAAGATAGAAGATTATTGGTAACCAAAATAGATTTTAAAAGGTTAACTTGAATATTAACTATAGTATAAAATGATTTAGTTATAGATAGTATGTTGAAAAACTTAGTTTGTGTTTTTTAAATATAATTAAAATTATTCAAATATATATATATATATATATAATAAACTTAAAATAAATCATATCAAAAAGAATAAAGATAACATTTTGTATTTATAGTAATATTAAAATCTAAAATATTTGCAAAAACAATAATAACAAAAACTTAACTTAAGATATATGCACTAGTATTTGAATTAAAAAATTAATAATAATAATAGAACTTTAACTTAAAATACAAGTTCATTACAAATTTTAAACTACTGTTAAAATATCTTAAAAAAATTAATAATAAATAAACCAAAGTTAAAAGATTATAAAGATTATTATATATATATAATCTAAAATTATTAATTTGAAATTTGTTACAAGTAATATAATAAAAAATGCAAAAAACTAATATAAGCTAAAAATAATAAGATTAAAATATAAGAAGTTAATACAAATAGCAAAATTTAAACTTTCTTATTAATTAAGTAGTTTAATAACAATGTTATTTATAAGTATTAAGAACTTTATATATATAATTATACATATAAGTATTGATCTAAATTATAATATATAAAATATTATATATAGTAAAATATATAATATAAGCATTATAAGGATAGTGATCCTAATGTAGTGGTTAGGTTGTCATTCTCCAAGTAACAGGTTTAAGGTTCAAATCCCACCTATGACAAAATTTGAAAATTATATCTGTGTTATAATAACTGTCTCCTGTCGTTCGGTTGGCCTCATGTAGCTGTTATCCAAGTACACCAGGCTGGGTTTCACAGCTTTGGAAGCTCAAGACATCTATGCGAAGTATAACATTACACATATATAGAGGAATGTTAACCAGTGTTGCATAAGACTTCAGTGCAAATCCATGATAAGACTATCAGGCATAGAAGACTAAGAAACCGAGATGATGAAAACTCACTTGGAAATTTCTGATTAAAGAAGTAGCATGAACTTTTGACAGTACTATCAGACTAGTTAAAGCCTATGAAATACCTTCATAGGAACTAAAGATTAAAACCGAATAACAAATATGTATAGAGAAGCATATAACCAACCAGGCCACTAGGTTCACCAGAGGAAAAAGATACAGAAGTATACCATATCGGGCCATCTGGATTGGTAGTCTGGATAAATAAGACCGATGATTCTGAGTTGTGACTAGTAGAGGATGATGGAGAAGATGCTAGAAAGATGGGTACTGGGGTTCTAGTAAACTTTACAAGAGTAGAAATAGTGTAATGTAGCAGTTAAACAGATAACTCCTGTGACTGCAAGTGTTAGGTAACTATAGCATGTTGCATAAAACTAGGTCTATATATGTGAGACATAAAAACTCTAGTAAGTTTTCTATTAAGAATAAAGTAATCCTAAGAAGACCGATAAGCATCAAGAACTTGGATGAGTGATGCCTTGAGATGTTCCTATGATACAAGGAGGACTGCATATGCAAAAAGTTTAAATAAGCAAGACTCCTAGTTGGCTTGCAGATATGACAACTAGTGTAGAACTTATATAGTAATATGTAAACAGACTACTTAAATTAGGCACCAAAAATGCATATATGGCTAGTTGTAACCTTCAATGTAAGGTGAGCCTCTGGTGGCATGCTGTGTTCTAATATATTTGAATAAAAACATCGCATCTCCCAAGATAGGGACTTTAACTATAAAAAAAAAAAAAAAAAAAATCTGTACTAGGTTTTGTTAATCACTGTAATATAGTAAAAATTCTTAAAATTCATTAATATTAGGATTAGTGCTTAGTATAAAGTTGGAGGTTAAATAGTTATATAATAAAATCACTTAAGAAAACTTTTTTGTTATAGTACTAAAAGTGGTTTTTTATACTGATTTTTGAGAAATAGATGATTTTTAACCAAATGAACATTTGTTTTAAAATTTTCTGATCATGTTACATTATGCCTGATTCTTAAGATCTGATTTGTAGATCAAAGCAATAATTGACAAAACCTGGTACAGATTTCTTAAGTGCAAAATATATACATTATATTACAAATAAACCATATACTTACTTTCTAGTAATTTAAAGTAAAAGAACAAAAAGTAATATTTAATAGAGAATTCTTTTGATGATAAAATGTGTACATTATACTATGAATAAACTATATATTTACAGTTTGATATTTATACATGTAAGAGAGAAAAAACAAGAAAATAATATTTAATAGAAAATATAAAATATGTATATTTATTATAAATAAACTATATATTTACTTTCTAGTAATTTAAAATGAAAGAACAAAAAAGTAATATTAATAGAAAATTCTATTGATGATAAAATATGTAATACTTATGACCTAATACTTATCTTAATCATTTGGAATTTTGACCTCTCAAGATCTTAAGTTAAAATTTTAACTTCTAGAATCTTAACTTTCAGAATCCTAACTTTTGGAATCTTAACTTTTAGGATCTTGACTTTTAGGATCTTGACAATTTGGAATCTTGACTATTTTGAGATCTTGTCTATTTTGAGATCTTGTCTTAGTCAAATTTTGACTTTCAAGATTTTTAATAGTCAGGATTTTGATTATTTGGAATTTTAAATATCAGAATTTTAAACTGCCAGAATCCTGTTTTAGTCAGAATTTTGACTTGTTGATATTCTGTCTTATTCAGAATTATAGACATCAGGATTATATATTATCAGAATTTTGAATTTTTGAATTTTATAATAAATCTGACTTGCAGGTTTGAAGCATTTGTATAACTTATTACACAGAGGGATGCAAACCAGTACCAGGCAGTACAAACCTAAAATAAGTTTTTAAGCTATGTAAATCTGTAAAACTAAAAAGCCAGAACTCATTTAGAAATTTTGAGCAAAGAAGTAACACAGCTTTTTAATAGTACTACTGTAAAATCTAAATCTAAGAAATAAATACTAATATGAAGAAATTAGGTAGGCAAAAACCTCAAATAAGGGGTATTACCAACCAGGCTATCAGATTTCAAACCAAAGGAAAAGAATATTAAGCTAGCCTCAATATATCAAAAACAGATCACAGTTCTTCTAGGCTATTTAAATTGAGAGTCTGAGCTTAAAACAGGAGTATACTAAAAGTACTAAAGATATACTGTAAAGTTAATACTGAAGTTTAGATAAACTCTGTAAAGGTAGCTCTTGTTAGTGTTTTAAAAGTAAGTAGATAGTTAACAATAAGTATTCTTTGTATCTTACTGGCAAGTAATGTACTCTAAAATATATAATGGCCTAGGAACAAATACAAAAAAAGTAAGTACTATACTGCTTAAACAGTATACTAGTTAAATATATATAGAGATTAGTTGGAGTTATATTATAACAAAGCAGATGATCAAAAAATTTAAATGAATAATCTTTTAGTAAGTTATAGATATAGTATATAGTATAGAACCTTAGAGTAGACTACTTAAATAGACAACTAAAAGTTATATGTATAACAAATTAATACTCTCATCTTTGTAAAAATAGTTGTAATAAGTAACATAATAAAAGTCAATAAAATATCACCACAAAGTATGATTTTTAAAAAAAAATAAAATAAAAATAAAAATTTTAAAACAATGAAGATATGGGTTTTATAATTTATTGCACCCTGTTATTTAAAAATTTTGTCTATAAAACCACTTTTGAAGTACTAATAAAAAAAATTTTCTGTAAAATTTTGATATACCTTATGCTTTTGCCTTATCTCAAACCTTAACACTAACCTTAATATTAATAAAATTTTATTTTTTGCTTTGATAAAAATTTTTTGTTACACAAAAATTAATGATCTTTATATAGTAAAATAGAGGTGCAATAAATTATAAAATCCTAAAGATATAGCCTTTTAATTCTAATATTATTAGTTCTAGTCATCTGAAGTTTTTAATGTCAATATATAGATTTAATTTACAAATCCCTAAACAATATATTCACCTATCTGTTATATATGTATCATCCTTTTCATTTAGATTTATTTCAAGTTATCTAGACCCAACTTTTATAAATAAAAAATTATAATTAAAAGTAAAATCATTAAATAAGAGAATTAAATATTTAGAAACAGAATTAAAATATTATAAAAATTTTGATACTAGTTCTTTATAACTAATACTTAAATATCCTTTATATCAATGATCAAAGCAAATTAAAGAACTAAAAGTAGATAAAAAGAAACTCATGACTTAGTAGTTGAAGAAAAAATGTAAGATCATGTCTTTTTTTTAGCTTCTTATTAATGAAGAATTGTTATATTTATTGAGAGAAATAGAAGAAGAAGTAAAAAAAATAATCAACAAAAAAAAGAAATAATCATCCAAAAACAAATAGTATAAAAGACCAAAAAGATGTAAAAATAAAAAATTTGTAAGCAAAAAGAAAAAATATATATATATATATAAAAAAAGAACAACAGTATATTAGAGAAAAAAAATAAGCTAAAAAAATAAAAAAAAGTAGCACTACCTGATTATACTGTATGCACTATTTTTAGTCATTATTTTAATGATCTCAATTTTTAGAAAAAATTTTATATAATTAGAAAAAAATTATTTTTAATAAAAAAAATTTTTTTTATAAAAAAAAACTTAATTAAGTCTAAATATATCTATTAATAAAATTTTTAGTAAATATTTAAATCAATTTAATGAAGTTTTATTATTAGTATATTTAACTGTACTATAATATCTATTTTTTTTTTTTTTTAAATATTAAGGTGAGTACTTGCGACCCAGGATTTTATTGATAGTACATTCAGCTAATGGT
>CAJVQA010001185.1:0-27057 GCA_910591915.1 Cetraspora pellucida | reverse complement strand
TTGTCATCATTCTCCTCTAAAGATGGCCCAGTAAGTATGGAGGACATCATAGTTTTAGAGGTGGCAGCTGCATCAATATGTTCTGTAGAAGACATTATTGAAAAGAAGGATTTGCACTTTCTTCTTATGAGATAAGAGTAGTATTTTCTGTTGTTTTTGTTGTTTTTTTTGGGGGTATAGATGTGTCTTTATCTACTTCTTGGAAGGTTAATATCTCAGGATTTTGTATAAAAAAAGAGTCTTCATATTGTTCTGAGATTGAGATTTTGAGGTGTTTTATCAAAAAGTCTTTAGCTGCTAGGTAGTAAAATTGATTGTAATTAATACATATTTGTTTTAGTAATATTTTAAATTCCATTTTCAGTTTAAAGTATGTAATAACTCTTACAAGAGTATGAATGTCATTAGTTGTTTTGATTATTTTTTCCAGAGCTTTTTTTTGGAATAGGCCTGTGAGTCCATCATTGTCTCTTGCTACTAACATGAAGGCTCTTAAATAGTGATAGAAGTAGTATATAGATCGGGCTATATTACTTTCTACTTTGTTGAGCTTTGCAAAAGACTTTTCGGTAGCTATTGCTAAGCCTCTAAGTTCTTCTGTAGGTGTTGGGATAGAGAAGCTTGCTGCAAGTTTTTGTTTAGAGTGGAAGCTATCAGTTTCCAAAATTGTGTATACCTATTCTTTTTGTTCTAACTCTGGTACTGGGTAGGTTTTGAAAGAGTTGGTAAAGTAGAGTTTTGATATGTTTTCTAAATTATGTTCTGTTGATTTAGAAATATATCATAGTCTTTGCTAGAGCAAAGATGAATATGGTGGAGTGCTGCTTTAAAGGTTGCTTCAGAGCATTCTTTGAGAGTATGTAATGAGTTTGATAAGGAGTATGATATTGGCAAAAGTTTTTTGCATTCTTCTGTTAATTTTTGTGATATTAGCATTTTGATATAGTCACTAGTTTTCTGTTGGTCAATTTTTTTAAATTGGATACTGTATTTTTCAAAAAAGGGTTTAAACCAGGTTTCATAAGTTGTAAGATGAGGCTTAAGTGATGGGATTCTAAAGTCTTTTAAAAATTTTTCAGATAGAATGTTGAAAGTAATATTAATATTAAATCAGTTGTCATTTTGGATTATGAACTTAAGTTGCTTAAAGCTGTATTTAATGTTAAAGTAAAGTTTAAATCATAATAATTTAATGTTGAGTTTTTTCATGAATTCTTCAAAGTTAATAGTTCTATATTTATAGTTTAGATAAAGATGTAGGCAGGCTAAGTTTATAGCAACTCTATATCTATTGGTATGTAAGTAAGGTGGAATAAAATAATGTAATATGAGGATATGTAAGTAATCCAGTTGGATGAAGAAAACTTTTGTAAACTTGGTAAGTAAGCCTTTTAAAGTATCATGGAAGGCTTTAAAAGGAATCAGTTTTGATTTATCAAAATTAGGGCTTGAGTTAATAATGAAATCTGATAAGAACTTAGATTTTTCGCTTGCCATTTTATTAAGAATATAATTAAAGGAGAATTTGGCAGGTGGTCTGTTGTTGTTTTTATTATTGTCAGCTTTATTGGGGATAACTTGTCCAGGAATAAAGTCTCTAAGATTAGATTTCAGAAGGTTGAATAGTTGTAATGCTAGTGGGGTATTGAGTTTATTATGTTGTTACATAATTGGAGTAACAGGATAGTTTTTAAACCAGTCAAAGTCTTTAGAAGTATCGTGTTTTGGGATATTTGCTTTTTGTTTAAGTTGTTTGTTGTTATCTGTATTCAGTTTGCTGTTGTTTAAGGTTTCTTTAATATTAGGGTTATTGTCTGGTTGTTTATCAGTATTTTTAGTCTTTTTGAAAAGTTTATCTAAGAATTTTTTGAATAAAATGCATTTGTCTTCTGTAAATAGTTGTACACATTTGATTTTGCAATAGAGGCCATGTTGCTTCCAGTTTATAGAGCTTGTAAATTTGGCAAGTTTTAGTTTGAGTCTGTGAATACATTGAGAGTGGACAAAGAAGCCACCAACTTCAGTTTTAAATACAAGGGCTTTTGGATCTAATAAATGTTTGTTATCAGTTAGCATAATGCAAGATACATCTTTGGTTTTGCAAATAATGCATGTATATACATGATGGAAGTAGGCTGTAAAAGAGATTTGATTATTGGTATCTTGTCTGATATTGCTGTAACAGTTAGAAAATGAATTTGCGATATTATGTTTAGGCTGAAAGAATGACTTTGGTACATTATAGAGAGATTTGTAGAGTTTGGCATCTAGATCAATTTTTATTTCATTCTAAAAAATAAAAAATATTCAAAAAAGATATAAGCCAGATAATAATAATGATAAGAACTTGGATCTATTATCCATTTTATATTTGAAATTAACTAATATTTTACTGATATTTTTATTATCTAGAATTCATTAGTATAACAGATCCAAACACAATTAATAATAAAATATATTACACATAGATAGGCTGTTTGTTTTTTTGTTAGTTGTTTGGAAGACCAACTATCTTCAAAACTATTACTGCTAGAACTTGAACTTTTACTCTTTCTTAAACCTTTGTTAGCAATTCTGCTAACTTATCTTTTTTTACTATTGTTAATAGTAGTGTTTACACAACTAGAGTCTAAAAATAAGAAACTTTTTTTATCCTTTCTTTTACTTTTGAGCATATTAAGCACTATTTGAACTACTTTTGTGATATATTTCACTATTACTAAAATAAGTTAATAATTTATTACTAATGTATCAGCTTAATATCATATATAATAATTTTTATATTTCTTCTTTTTTTTATGCTTCTTTTTCTTAGCCATCTTGCTATTTTCAGCTTTCAGTAAATGTTTTTTTTTTTCTATTTTAGTTTTTGAAAAATTTAAAAATTAATAAAATATTTTTATGATTAACTTAACCTGACAAGTACTAAAATACCTTTCTTTATAAATAAATGAATACTAAATATAAAATATATAATCATATAAATATTATATTAATACTATTATAATATTATTAGTTAAATAAATAATTATATTAAAATAATATACCTTTTGCTTAGAAGATATACTTATGAAATTATTAGTTTCTGATTAATATGAATTCTTGTAATGTTCTTCTATACTCAAATAATAAATTATATATTATAAATATTTAATAATTATTAGTATAATATCATTAGTTTAATAAATGGCTTCATTAAAATAATTTATCTTTGCTTTGATAATATTCTTATGAACTTATTAGTTTCTAATTAATATGAATTCTTTTAATATTCTTCTATACTCAAATAAAAGATTGTGTATTATAAATATTAAATTAATATCAGTATAATATTATTAATTAAATAAACTATTATATTAATATAATTTACCTTTGATTTAATGATATTTTTACAAACTTATTAGTTTTTGATTATATAAATTCTTGTAATATTCTTTTGTACTTAAATAAAAAATTACATATTATAAATATTTAATAAATATTAGTACAATATCATTAATTAAATAAATAATTACATAAAAATAACTTATCTTTACTTTGAATATAAACTTATGATCTTGTTAATTTTCAATTAACATGAATTCTTGTAATATTCTTTTATATTCAAATAAAAAATTGCATATTATAAATATTTAATAAATATCAATACAATATCATTAATTAAATAAATTATTACATTAATATAACTTACCTTTACTTTGAATATAAATTTATGATCTTGTTAGTTTTTGATTAACATGAATTTTTGTAATGTTCTTCTGTACTCAAATAAAAAATTGCATATTATAAATATTTAATAATTATTAGTATAATATTATTAGTTAAATAAATGACTGCATTAAAATAATTTACCTTTGCTTTAATAATATTCTTATGAACTTATTAGTACTTGTACCAAATTTTTACTAAAAAACATTTAATTATTCCTTAATATTTTTAAGTAAACCTTACTTGCACCTCTAAGTAAAGTTATTCAGCTCACTTTTCTCTCCCTAGGCGGTCATGTTTCATGATTCTGCAATACTTGGCTACTGAGAAAAGTTTCAAAAACCAAAAATTTGGTTTTTACCTATTTGCTAAATATTTTACTAATTAATTCCACATTGCTACTTATTAGAAAAATAACAAGCACTTTATTCCAGTCATATTGATATATAACATATAGCAAACAAACCAAAACTCACTTGAATATTAAAAAAAGGCAAAACTAAAATCTGCTTTTGCAGTTTATTTCACTGATAAATTTAGGAAAATTCACTTTTCTGACACCTATTAAAATTTTTAACCATCCAATTAGCCTTTCTAATAGTCTCACATTTTTCAAATCCTTTCTAACTTATCTATAAAGCTCTTAAATTAGAAAATTTTATCCAAAAATTGGGTTATTTAATCTGATTTAAAAATTGTTTTTTATTAGCACATACATTATACTAGGATAGTCACACAAAATTCCTAGCATCATCACTATTGAACCAGACTCCTTTGATCTAGATACTCTTCAAAACAAATATAGTAGTCAAACCTTAACTATCTTGGACAAAAACTGTAAAAGTTTTAAAGTCCTTTTAGCTAACTTCAATCCTATACAATTTGATACCAACAATGGTTACTACTTCTTTTCTAGACCTAATCAACCTACCATCACAAGATGCCTTTATAAAAAATATCATACATATTTTTCTTCATAACATTTATCTCTGACACCTATCTATAACACTACCTTTACATCGGAAATTGAGTTATCTAATTCAATTAAAATATTAACAAAAGAAGATAAGTTGTTTGCATTTAAATTATAAATAAATAAAACTTAGTCTTCATAGGTGAAGACTATAAGGCAGAAGTTAATTTCAGCAATAATAAAAAAGTTGTCTAGTTATAAATAATATTTTGGAGCTATTAAAAAGATATTACAATAACATTATAAGTCATAAAAATAGATAGCAATGATAAAAGCTAGTCCTATTTTAAAGAAATACAATCAGTTTAGTATGAATAAAAATACAAAATAAATATAATATTGTTAACCTACAAAAATGACCATAATTCTTGAACTACTAAACAAAATTCGATGAAACTATCAGCATTTGAATCAGCTCACTGAGTTGGTTCTAATGAGATATAGACCATCCATTTCTGATTACAGGATCACAAGATCAAATCCAATAACCAAATAATAAGAAAGCTGTGATCTGATTGGTTGAATGATAACTGCACGAAATATCATATATATATATCATATATAATATTTATGCATTTTGAAGCATCTATATTTTATATTATATTTAGTTTATATATATTATTTAGCTTATTTCTTTTATTTATTTTATATATCAAACATATCTTATTTATTTTATTAATAGTAGTTGTAAAATATCTTATATATGTAAAAGATATAAACTGTTACATCCACTATGTAGTGTTACAGGCAAAAAATTCGTGACAGCTTGTGCATCACGATATGTCACATGAGTGCCGATCAGGACCCAGGATCGAATATGCACGATCGATTCCACATATAGTGAAACATGCATAATCGTGCCCTCCAATGCCCAAACAATCCCAGTATGACAAATATGACTAAAACAGAATAGCATTTGATCGTGGATGTGGTGTTTCAGAGTGGTGGGATCCAGGTGGTAAAAGTGTGGGTTAGTATAGTTATAAAATAAACTAGAAGTAAAACCAACAGAATCAAATACTTATTCAGTTTAGGTGAAACCCAAAGTGGTATGATTATATAGTGGTGAAATGGTGGGAAAATAGGAAGGAAAGCTAAAAACAAATAGAATTTGTTAGTAAATGTAAAATGTTATATAAAGCAAACAAAAGTTTAATAAAGAAATACTAAGTTTTGGTGCCCCAAGTAGGGGGAAAGGATTGAAGTCATAGTAATAAAAACTGTATATTCGCCAAATCAGTATCTCATGCCTTGAAGCCTTATTACTCTGAATTCGTAACATTACGTGAGGCCTTGTCCATTAGACGACAGACTTGCTGTTTACCCGTTGCAGTAGCCAAAAAGTATAAAAGCAGCAGATGTGGACCCCAAGTTCAACATCAAGTCTTTATACTCTTTTACTAATAAACTACTAGTTTATAATATCCAAATTAAACAGTTATTAGTATTCTCATATATTTTTAATTGTAGCCTCTTTCGTAATTGCAAATTGCCTTAAATCTTCTTTGTTAAGTTTTCTAAAATAAAACACCTTCTGACTTAGTTATAACACAGTAACAAGTGAGGTTACAAAAAGTGTTCACTGTCTAAGGTCATTCTAGTTATTTACTATCTTAAAAGAAATAGATATAGGATAACAAAATGGTGGTAACTGTGAGATCATCTACTCTTTTTTGTACAAAAACTGAGAAACAAAAAAGAAACTTTAGTTTTGTGAAACATTTGCAACTAAGTCAAGTCGATCAATTTTGCTCCATTTGAGCTACATTTTTAAACTTATACTCTTTGAAGGATTCTGCATCTTTTCTAATAAACTTATCTTAGAACAAAAATGTCACTAGAACCCGCAATCGTACTGATAGTATTTTTCTCCTCTAGGAAAAGGATCTGCAAAGACTATTGGTCATGTGATCTATATTGTGAAACCAAATCGAAAATTGAATACTGAGACCACAAAATCAAAATTAGACTAATACTTAATGCCTAAAAGAGGTATTGCAATTGCACAAACATTTGAACACATTGAATACACTCTTGCTTGAAAAGCTTTCTCTTATAAGAAGTTTCTTGAACAAGAATTAGAAAAATTAGTTGATTCTACTGAACAGGAAGATGGAACTTTTGTCTTTTCTTTAAAGACCCTTGAACTAGCTGACTACTATTTTACTCAATTGAAACAAACCCAAGTTTCTAACTCTTAGAAAATATACAAATATATAATAATCTTTTATTTATTATATGCAATTTAATTTTCAAGGATATATACTAAAAATATTTATACATCAAAGAGAACATTTAGCAGGATCTCCATTGAGTCAAACAGATGACTCTTGTAATATTTGCTATCCAGTAACTACTTTTATTCACCAGACTTTCAAAATTTCTATCAGTAGTATTATATACAGTACTCTGTTAGTAACTTCTCTAACAAATCACTAGAATATTTTCAACAGATATTTTCTATTTATATTCAGTTTAATCTGCCTTAATTGAAAAACACTATTTTTAAATTCATTTTCAGTTTTAGATTTATCTGTTTCTCTGGTAATATTATTGAAATAATCAATAGTATAGCTAGTTTAGCTATATATACTAGTTGCTTTTACAGAAACCCTTTTTCTTTAACTAATATAGATTTAAAAATGATTGCTTCCACAATAATTTTGAAGATTATAGTGATTCATTTCAAAACCTTTTCTCTTTAACAAACTCAATACAATTTAGTCCTACATTTGAACCTGCTAGTTAACTTATTAATATAATGGCTACTAATCAACAATCTTAGACTTCCTAAAAAACAATAAAAAAGAAAGTATGTTACTAAGAATTGAATTATTTAGAGGAGATGAAACCCAAGACCCTCTTACTTGGATTGAAGATTTTAATAAAGCTTTCAAAGCAAACAAATGGAATTTAGCTAGGAAAAAGGATATTCTCACTGGATTTTTAAGAGATAATGCTAATGATTGGACTTCTATTATCACTGATTATGCTAATGAAAGAACAACTTGGAATCATATAAAACAACTTTTACAAATACCTTCTGCACCCAATGATAACAAAATATATGGCTTAGAGACTTGAATACTTTAAAACAAGAACCAGAAGAACCTGTAGACTTTTATTATAGTAAATTTAAAAAATTAATCAAACAAGTTGATACTAGAACCCTATTTTAAGATGCACAGAAGTTATACTATTTCAAGAAAGGATTACGTCTAGCAACTCTATCTATTCTTCTTACTCATAATCCTGCAAACTTAGATGGACTTCTTCAACTTGCTAAAACTCATGAACAAGAAACTGACTTCACTACTAATGCTGACTCTGGCTTAACCAATCCTAATATTGTTATATATGAAAAGAAAATAGAACAACTGACTAAACAAATAAACCAGATGTCATTAAACTATACATCTATTGTATCTGCTTTAAGTACTCAAACTGAACTACAAACTCAATATTATTCAAACCAACCCAGGCAATTTATCAAAAACCAAAACTTGTTAATAATTCAAGACCTAATAACTATCCAAGATTTACTAACAATTCAAGACCTAATATCATTTGTCATTGATGTAGTGAATATGGACACATCACTAGAGACTGTATAACAGAAAGATTACCTACCAAAGAACAATGTTATCAGATGAATATGAAACCACAAACAAATTGAAAAATTAATTATGCTGCTGTAGAGGATGAAGAATATTATTCAGATAAAGATGAAGTTTATATTACTTGCACTTCTTGTCCTAAACCTTATAGTACAAATCAAAAAGTACAAAAAAAAACTCAAAGAGAAAATCAAAAGAAATCAGAATCTCAAAAAGAAATTAGATTAAGAAACAGAACTGTATTTCTTGATAAACCTGAATTAGAAAACATAATTGATGAACCAATTGAAGTCCTTAAACCTCACAAAACTATTAGGAAAAAAAATCAAAAACTTTCTTCTATAATTAACCAATTGGAACCTTATAATATCTCCAAAGACCTCTTGAATAAACAAGCTCAAGCTACCTATGGACAATTATTGCAATATCCTAACCAATGTAAAAACCTTGGCCAAACTATGAAAAGAGGTA
Organism: Cetraspora pellucida; assembly: GCA_910591915.1. Classification (NCBI taxonomy): domain Eukaryota; kingdom Fungi; phylum Glomeromycota; class Glomeromycetes; order Diversisporales; family Gigasporaceae; genus Cetraspora; species Cetraspora pellucida. Next base: position 18,288 of record CAJVQA010001185.1, on the reverse strand, counting down.
ATGCACCTATTACTGAAGCAAACCATGTAGAATTAGGATCTATATGAAAGACAGTAACAATGAAATATTATGTAAACTTTAAAAGATAACCAATAGTAGCTATTCTTGATTCTGGTACTGCTGTTAGCATAATTACAGCTAAATTAATGAAAAGACTTGGACTAAAGATCAACCAAGAATCAAAAACTATTGTCGTTACTGCTAATAGAGTTAGAGAAAAAGCTTTAGTTCTATTACTGATGTGAAAATTACTCTCCAAAACATCATGATTCCTATTGACTTACAAGTAATTGAATCAAAAGATGAGACACTTTTATTAGAAACTGACTGGTTCAACAAATCTAGAGCAAATCTGGACTTTGATAATCATACTTTGAAAATTAGATACTTAGGAAAAAGAGCCACTATCTATACAACTTATGTAAGTGCAGAGCCAGTACCTGAAGAATTTGAAGAATTTACTGATAAAGATGAATGGATCGATAAAATTGAACAAGATGATGAAATAAAAACTTATTATACTGAAGAAGAAGGACAAGAAGATGAAAATTTATTCTATAATCTTTGGACTAAAGTCATTACTAAAAAGAATGCAGCAGCCTACATTGCTCTTACTACTGAAGTTGAAGTTCAACCTTCTATTATACAAGTTAACACTTCTCTTCCTAACTCCAAGAAAAGAATTGCAGAAAAAATTCTTCTTAACAACTACCATATTTTTGCAGAAAACATATCTGAGAAAAAACAAACCTTAGAACTAGGTTAAACTAATGAAGTTTGTCATGAAATTTATACTCTGAATGCTCATTCAATTAAACAAAGAGCCTATAAAGCTTCTTCAAATGATCAAGAATTTCTCAAAAAAGAAATTAAAAAAATAGTAAAAAGAAAAATTATTAGAGAATCATGTAGTCATGGTCCTCATCCATAGTTATTGTACTCAAGAAAAATGGCAAAAAGAGACTCTGCATTGACTATCACAAGCTAAATGCAGTTACTGAAAAAGATATTTATCCTCTTCCTGATATTAATGAGATCTTATCTGTCTTTGAAGGAGCCCAATAGTTTACTAGCTTAGATCTGGCTAGCAGATATTGGCAAGTAGCTATAAAAGAAGCTAATAAAAAGAAAACTACCTTTATTACTAGACAAGGCACCTATAAATTCAATGTAATGCCTTTTGGACTATGCAATGCATCTGCCACTTTCCAAAGGTTAATGGACAAGATTCTACGACCATTTATCAACAAGTTTGTTGTAATATATTTGAATGATATTACCATATACTCAAAGACATTTGAAGAACATTGTTAACATTTATAAACTGTATTTAAAGCCTTAGAAAAAGCTAACCTAAAACTAAATACAGAGAAATGTTTCTTTTTCTTAAATGAATTAAAATTTTTAGGACACATTGCAGAAAGAATGGAATAAAACCTGATGAAGAAAAGATTGCTAAAGTGAAAAACTTTCCAACACCTACCAATATACGACAAATTAGAGGATTCTTAGAACTTGCTTCTTACTACAGAAAGTTTATAAAGAATTTTCAAAAATTGCCAAACCTTTAAATCTTTTATTACAAAAAGACCAGCCTTATCAATAGGATGATGAACAAAAAGAAGCTTTTCAGACCCTTAAAGATTACCTTATCTTTGCACCAATTTTACAGTATCCTGACTACAATCAGCCTTTCTACATTCATACTGATGCTTCACAATCTGGCTTAGGAGCTGTATTAGCTTAAATAGACAAAGACAAAAGAGAACATATTATAGTATATGCTAGCAGAAGTCTCACAAAAGCAAAACAAAACTACTCTGCTACAGAATTGAATGTTCAGCTGTAGTATGGGCAGTTGAGCATTTTTTATTAATACTAGGAGGAAACCACTTCTATGTAATTACTGATCATGCAGCCTTAAAATGGCTTAGAACTACAAAATTAACTAAAAGAAGAGCCAGATGGATTATGTATCTAGAACCTTATAACTTTACTATAATCCATAGAGCTGGAAGAAAATTCAATAATGCTGACTCATTATCAAGAATGTATGAAGTAGATGACTCATCAGAAGAAGAATATAAAGTAAACTTGTTTGATTTACCTACTAAAGAAGAAGCCTTTGAAGCTGCTCTCAAAGGAAACCCTATTACTATTTCAGAAGATTGGAATGAAGAAGAAATCTTTTACCTTATTGAAGAACTTGAGGAAAATGAAAATTACCAGACTACTGAAGATTTTTATTTTATGAACAACCCTTAGAGAGATGTCAAATCTCTAAATGGAACAAAAATATCTTTAACAACTAATCCAGACATAGAAAAAGATCCTGAAATGCATAAAGGTGTTCAAACTGCACAAGATCTAGAAATAGTTAAACAAACATTATATGATAAACTATCTCCTTTTCTTCTTAATAGTATGAGACCCTATGAGCAAATGCTTTCTCACCTGATAGAATAGAATATGATAACCAGTTCTGTACATAGTATTATATTGAACATATTAGCAAATGATTTGGTATTAAGGATAAAAACAAAAGACTTATCTAAGATTGAAAAGGTTCCTGTGCTCAATGCTAGTGTGAAAATAAACTCTATAGTTTTTGTAATGAATGTTCAACTTGCTATTTTGAACTGCGACTTTGGGCAACAATTAATCAATACTCTATTGAAGAAATAGGACAATGTTATTGAAACACACCAGATGATAATTACGAAGAAGATCCTATCTTGCCAGAACCTTACCTCTATGAACCTTTACACTTAGAACCTTTATTTGAATAACAGTCAGACCCTTTAGTTATTCAACAAGCTACTACCAATGTTCAAATAAACTACTATAATATTCAGCTTAGTTATGCTCTAATCAACAAACCTTGGTAGTTACCATTATTAGAGACTCCTTCCCAATATCTTTTGGATGAACACAACAACTTTTCTCCTAACTATCTTTGTAATTTTGTATAGTAGAATATATCTAACCCTACCTTTTATTATTAATTTATTATTTCTTTAAAGAAACCTGACAATAAATACAATTTAGTCTAGGTAGTTGGTATCCTAGCATTACACCTGAAAATCTGTTAGAATGAAACCTAAACACTATCAAAATATCAAACTATTTTTAAAAACAGCCACCTATCCAACACACTTCTCAAAAACCCAAAAAGAACAACTGCAAAAGAAAAGTCAATATTTCTGTATCAGAAATAACTAATTATATAAAAAAATCAAAATAAAAGCCAAGATTCACTAAAAGTAATTCAAAAACATGAGGTTGAATCTGTATTATACCTTATGCACAACCATCCTCTTGGAGCATATTTTGGAACTGACAAAATGTTTGACAAAATCAAAAGTTATTATTATTGGCCCCAAATATATAAACATATTTGAAACTATGTGAAGACTTGTGATAGTTGTCAAAAATGAAAAAAATATAGACAACATAATCCACTACACTCTATTAAAATAGAAGCATCTTTTGACAAAATTTGAATTGATTTTGTTGGACCACTTCCTCCTACTACTCAAGGAAACTGATATATAATTGTTGCTATGGATTATATGACTAAGTATTCTGAAGCAAAAGCAGTGCCAAATGCAACTGCACAGCAAACTGCTGACTTTGTCTATGAAGATATTATTTGTAGACATGGATATCCTAATTTCATAATCTCTGATTGAGGAATACATTTTAATAATTTACTAATTGAAAATGTACTGCAAAAGTTTCAAATTAAACACTTGCTTACTACTTCTTATTATCCTCAAACAAATGGATTAATAGAATGTTTCAATAGAACATTGTGTGAATCCTTAGCAAAACTAGCTAATGATAATACTAAATAGGACAAACTAATACCTTCTGTCTTATTCTCATATAGAAGTTCTAAGCATGTAACTACTAAATTCACACCTTTCTTGCTTACCTATGACAGAGAACCAAAACTGCCTATATTCGGATTTCAAGACAACTTAGAAGAAAATCTTTTAACAAGATTGTATACAATTGTAGAAGATTTACCTACAAGTAAAGAACAAGCCAAGAAAAATATTGAAAAATCTCAACAATGACAAAAATTCTATTTGGACAAAAAGTTAAAAAAAGTTTGAAACCTATTTGCAAAAGAAGAGCAAGTATTGTGCTATAATACTGCAAGAGATAAGCATTACACAGAAAAATTCTTGCCCAAATGGAAAGGACTTTATTTTATTTATACCAAAATAGTACAAGATGTTTACAAACTTCATACTATGGATGAACAAATTCTAAAAACACTAATTAATGCATATTTATTAAAGAAATACTATACTCATCAAACTTAGAACCCCACTATTATTATTTAATAACAAAACTTATTTAATTATATATTATATTTATATTTTAGTATAAAAAAAATAATAGACGAAAACAACAAAAAAAAGAAAAAAACAGATAAAAAAATATATATATATATATATATATATATATATATATATCTACATAACAAATTAAAAACCAACACCTGACATTCTATCCCTATTATTACTATCTCCTTCCCTTCTTCTTTCTTCTGCCTTAAACCTTCTCAATTCTTTTTTATTATTTGCCAACTGAGCCCTCAATCTATTTCTTTCCTCCAACAACTGATTATACTGCTGTTTCAACATCCAATCATCTTACACCCTTGTAATCACATTTGCCCTCAACTCTTTCAACTCCATCTCCAAACTTTCTATCTTTCTTCTTAATGATATCACCAAGTGATTTAAACTATAAACAAGTTTGTTAAATGACAAAAAAAAAAAAAGAAACAAGAAAAGTTTTAAAAATAATATACGCCACCTATTTTTAGCTTGAACTACCTCCAAAGCTCCATACAAGGCATTGTTGCCATTTTGGTAAGTATGATGAACATTTCTGGAAAGATTTTGGTGAGACATGATTATGATTATTATTATTATTATTGTTGTTGTTGTTGATGTTATTGAGGTTGTTGTTGAAAAATTTTATAAAAAAAAAAAGAAGAGTGATAAAAGGATTATAACTTTTAATGAACAATAATGATACAAAATTAGACACCAATAAGAAATTAATTTACTAAATTTGGAAATCAATTAGAAATTGATTTAACAAATTTAGAATAGCAAAGATTTGTACATTGCATGATTACAAATAACATGGAATTTTAGAATCTTATTAGACACTTGAAATATTCTAATGATCTCCAAAAAGGGTACAAATTTGAAATTTAGTAATATTTTCAACATGAATTAATAGTATAAAATATTATCAAACTGTATAGGTTGTACATTTGAGACTGACTAGGATGAGCTTTCTGTCAAGGATCTGGCATTGTAAGGTCCTTGGTTGAAGTACTGGAAATAGATTTTTTTTTCTTTGAACACTTATATTTATTTATTTTTTTTATTCATTTTATTTAGTTAGATATTAATACTTTATCTTTATATATTTATATCATATACTTATTTTTACTTTTAATCCAAAAAAAAAAAAAATTTTTTTTTCTTTTTTCTTTATTATTATTTATTTTCAAAATAACAACTGTTATAGAAATATTCTTGCAGGAATTAACTGAAACAGAACCAGCTGATGTTATTGTTGAACCTTCTCCTTATGATTATAAAGATAAAACTAGAACAAAAGTTCATCTAACCTATCAAGCTCTAAAAAATATGGCTAGGCTAAGAAACCATGATGATGGCTGTTTGAAAACTCTTATCTATGCCTACTATTTAGAAGAACTTTTAGAAACCAAACCAAAAACTCCAGCTCAACAAATAGTATTGGCAAATAGGTTAATCAAGCATTATGAAATAGTCTCGACAAGAGTCTATAAGATTGTCTTTTGATATGGAATAGAAGCAATCTACAGAACTAAATTCTTGAACTTAACAAGCTTTAAAAAATTAACTTCTACCAACCTTGGCTTTCTTTGCTAGGTTGTTATGGAATTCAAAAATAAGTCTGAAAGAATGTTAACCTACAAAAATGACCATAACTCTTGAACCACTAGACAGAATTGATAAAACCACCACCATTCGAATCAGCTCACTGAGACAGTTCTTATGAGGTATAGATCATCTATTTCTGATTGCAGAATCACAAGATCGAATCCAATAACCAAATTAATAAGAAAGCTGCAATCTGATTGGTTGATAATAACTGCGCGAAATATCATACATATAACATATATAACATTTATGCATTTTGGAGCATCTATATTTTATATTATATTTAGTTTATATATATTATTTAGTTTATTTCTTTTATTTATTTTATATATCAAACATATCTTATTTATTTTATTAATAGTAATTGTAAAATATCTTGTACATATAAAAGATATAGATCATTACATCTACTATATAGCCAAAAAATATAAAAGTGGCAGATGTGAATCCCAAGTTCAATATCAAGTCTTCATACTCTTTCACTAATAAACTACTAGTTTATAGTACCCAAATTAAACAGTTATTAGTATCTTCATATACTATTAATTATAGTCTCTTTCATAATTGCAAATTGTCTTAAATCTTTTTTGTTAAGTTTTCTAAAATAAAACACCTTCTGACTTAGTTATAATACAGTAACAAGTGAGATTACAAAAAGTGCTCACTGTTTAAGGTCACTCTAGTTACCTACTATCTTAAAAGAAGTAAATATAGGATAACAATATAAAATTAGGTATTATATAAATTATTATTATTATTATTATTATTATTATTATTATTATTTAGAAGAGAAAAAAAAGACATAAGGTGCTAACATATTTAATTAAATCAGGCAATAAAAAAATTACATGATATTTACATAATGATTTGGAGTTGTTAACAAGGAATAAAGATTGTAATGCATATTATTCTAATGAAGTATAGATAACAAATGATGAGACAGCAAAGAAAGATAAAGAAAAAGTAAAAAAATTAGTATGTGTAAACAAGTAGTAGTATAAAAAGCATGTTAGTATATTATATTCTATTAAATTAGTTAGCATTATGTATTTGTATAATATCAGCTAATCTAATAATATATGTTTTTTATAGTTATATTAAATGATAAGCTATCTTCTTAATGCTAATATTGTATTTAGTTAAAAAGGTTGTACAAATGTATTGATCTATTTGTAAAGTCTCTTCAACAAAAAATAATAGAATATACAAACAACATTATAAAAGTCATATAGATAGAAATAAAACTCCATCACAGAACTGTCTTAACTAAATACTATCAACTGATGCAATAAGTTATTCTATATTTCAGAACCAAAATTTAATGCAGATTATTTTACTAAAAATAAAGACCCAAGAGAAAAAAAAAAAAAAAAAAAAAAGCTAAGCATAAGCAAAATAAAAAAGGAATTGGTATGAAAAAAACCAGTAAAAGAAAAATAGATAATAATAATAATGATAATAAAGTTGTATTATATAAAAAAAATAAAAAAATCAGAATAGAAAGAAGAAAAAGAAGTCCTTCTCTATCAAGTCTTCAAGAAACCATAACAACGACAACTATATGCATATCAGTAGCAATAAACACAAGCATATAAGCAGCAACAACAGCAAGCATACTAGCAATAACAACAGTAAGCACACTAGTAGTAATAACAGCATGTATACTAGTAGCAACAATATCAAGAATAATAGCAGCAATAATAGCAAGAATATCAGCAACAATAACAGCAAGTATATCAGCTAAAGCAATTGCAGACCCATAAATAACAAGACCAAAAACACTTATAGTAAGAACTGGTAAATTAATACAACTAAAAGAAAAAGACCTGCAAGTATATTAAATAGATAATAATGAAAGTGAAGGTAATGACAAAGGTGAGAATGAAGAAGAAGGTGAGTGTAAGAGTGAGGATAAGAGTAAAGATAAAGATAAAAGTGAAAGTGTAAATAAAAGTGAGAATAAAGATGAAGGTGTAGTGTAAAAAAAAAAATAAAAAAAAAAATAAAAATAAAGGAAAAAGAAAAAAAAATAAAATAAAAGACAATAAATAAAAATATTATATATTTTATATATATTTTTATATGATGTAATAGTATATTAAATAATAAATAGATATCAATAAATATCATATAAATAATAATATAAATAAATTTAAATATCTAATAAATGAATATTGTATAATAAAGTGATATTTATATATATATAAATATACATAATATCATCCTTAATTTCACAAAAAATTATGAACTAATATTTTACAAATAAGTCAATATTCAACTATTAATAAATAAATATTATTAAATATTGCATTAAATATATTTAATTAATTAAAATATCATCTAAAATAATTAAGATAATATAATTATTTTTTCAATATTATTAAATATCAGTAAAGTATTATAACAGAAGATATTTTTAATATTATTAAATATTAGCAAATAATATAATTATTATAAATAAATCACAATTAAAACTTTAAAAAGATATAGTAATATATTTTATTTATATATAAATCTATAAAATATTGAATATATTAACAAAATATCATTTAAATGTCAAAAAATTTATTAGTAGACTAATAGTATATCTTTTAATAATTTATTTAATTATTAAGATATCAGTAAATATCTTCTTAATAATAGTTTTATTTGCTTAATAATATTTTAGTTTTATGTTTAGAATATTATCTGAAATGTTTTAAATTATATGACTATCTTTAAATTATTATCTTTATATTATACTATTAAATCATATATATTCAATAATATATTATTCAATTATCAATAAGATGATTAGTTTAGATATTTTGGTTAATATATTAACTTTTTTTTATAATTAATATTATATTATTTATATCATCTAAATATTGTTTAAAATAACCAAACAAATTTTATTAACAAGCCATTAATATATCTTATGATTTATCAAATCTTTAATATATAAATATATTATTATTAAAATATTGTCTTATATCTTCTTTATAATATTATTATTTTTTAGATGATATTTTAATAATTTTTAATGTTTATTATCTAAGATGTAACAAATTTTTCTACTATCTTATATATATTAGCTTATTTTAACATTCTTTTAATCTTATAGCAGCCAACAAGCTATCAGACAGCTATTGTTTAGATAATTATTTATTAATATTTGAATTATATTTTTAATTTTGGTTTGTGTAATATTTAAATTGCAAATACTATTGATTTCTTTTATAAAAAGTTATTTTTAAGAATAAATTGCAATAAAGAATATGGTTTCTTATAACTGACTAGTATCTGCTAAAGATAATATAAATCTAGTATCTCTTCAAAAAAAGTTATATATTTGAGCTTAAATTTAAAATACAGCATAAATTATTAGTAATAATGATAATGATTATTATTATTGTATTTTTATTAATCAATTTAATAAAATTGATTTTTCTTTACTTATCAATTGTTACAAATGTTAAGTGAACTAAAGTATTACAAAAATTGCTGATCATTTAAAAAAAAAAATTTTTTCTAAAGAAAAAAGTTATTGTAACAAATACATAAAATAAGTAAGAATAAATTCAAAGCAACAAAATAAGAAAGAAATAAATAAAATTTTTAATATCAAAAAAAATACTATTTTTTTAAATAATTTAATACAAGTTATTTATGATTCTTTACTTTTAATACCTAAAATTAATGAAAATTTAGAAGATAATACTGGATTCTTTTTTGAGTATTGTGTTAATTTTATAGAACTTTAAATTTTTAAGAAGCCAATTTATCTGATAAATTTGCTATTAAAAATAAGCTTATTAGATATGTTCAAGCAGCTGATAAATATCATTATATATACTATAATAGAACTATACATAAAAAAAAACTATTACATTTATTTATAAATATAATTGCTATATAAATTCTGATCAAAAACTATGAAAATATTTAGAAAAAGACAAACAACATAATACAATGGCAAAACTTAGTCAATATAGTTGTAATAGAAATGTTTTAATTAAAATTAATTATAAAAACAATATTGTAGTCATTAAAATAAATCACCAACTTTTACATATGTGATCAGAAAATATTAATACAATGAATAAAATAAAAGAATATATTTTAAATAATTTGGATTATATAACATCTAAATTATATAAAAAATTATAACAAATCAAATAAATAAATATAAAATATTAACTGTAAAGAACTCTCTCTGTAGATCATTTTACCAAAACTAGACAAAAAGCAAAAAACTTTCTAGTAAAAATACAGCAATAACTACTAAGTAAAATGAACTTGGGCTCTTAATTAAACTTTTTTTACATACTAAACTTGACCTAAAAGAGGTGTCAACCTCAGAAAATCTCTTACTAGCAGCCCTGAATAGCAACAATACCAAAAACAGTACTGCAAAAAACAACTTGCACACTAGCAAAAATGGTTCTAAGAACCTTTACATTTTCTTTAACTTAGCATACAGATACAAGATATCAGCTTCAAAAAATACTAAAAAAACAGTAGAAACCCCACAAACCAATGCACCACAAGCTCCAAACCAAACAACCTTTTAAAGACCTTTTTCTCTTCTCTTTTAGCCTACTTCACAAGCAAACCAACTATTTCAAAGAACCCTTTACCTACAACCTTAACCACTAACTTCCCTATCAAATATATAAAAGAGTTTATTAGTATTAATATAAAAGACCCTATCAAACTCATCTTTACTGTTACCTTTTTTGTTTCTGACTTCATTGACAAATATCTCTTTACAGTTGATCATACCAAATCTGATCATATCTCCAATCTTATTACCTTTCCAATACAATGGTTATATAAGCACAAAAAAGCTTTCCAATTAATACTTTTTGATTTCACAACTACCAAAAACAACTTTATAAACATCAGTGCCAAATTTCCCAGAAGTACAAGAAGCTGTGATCTTAACCTAATCATTCAGTTATACAAAAAAAACACAAAAGGCATACAAGATATCTAAAGACAGTAAAGATCTTTTAGTAATACCTTACAATATGATTACAGAACTAGATACAGATAAAGAACTATCACAAAAAGTAACCTTACACAAGAGGATGAATTGATATTTGATCTTATTGCAGGTACAACAGTAAATAACACACAAACTCAGTTTACAGTAGAGACACCAAAAAGCACTACACAAACTGAACACAAAACCAATACTAGAAGAAATAAACACTCCTTCTTTTCACAACATATAGCTGCAGGAATTAGTAAATTATTAGCTAAAGCAACACAAGCAACAACTGGTCAATAACAAAACAAAAAATGACCTAAACTATAACTACTTAATATAAAAGGATTACCAAATCCAGAATTCTCTAACAATATTACCACATAATCACCAACATTCATGACTATAATATTAGATACACAAAATACTACTAAGCTAACTTATAGCCAAATTACACAAAAGCAACTAAATATACATAGTTTTACCATATCGATGACTCTGAATGGGCAGATATTTTGCAAGCAAAAATTACTAACAAAATCAATACATTATTTGACCAACAAACCTGGACCTATAAAGCAATAGCTGAGGCACTCCAAATACCAATTGGAATCCATGACTTTATTGATCATAAACTGATTACTACACCAACTTAATTCTCAATTCCATCAGCAATATTTCTTAAATTCAAGTATCTTGACATCAGATTCTTTAACACCTTTACTAAAAATCTAAATACTATTTTAGCACATCAGAAAGAATATACTAACCTATACAATAATGCTTTAACTGCTTATAAACAAACTAATCAAATTATAATTACAGACGTAGCTAGTTGCAAAACTATAAATACTACTATCCTTAAACAAATGTTTATCTTGCAATACCTCTTAAACACTAACTTTACTAACTACATCTTTTTTATAATTTACAAGACTATCTACTATACAAGAGGGTTTTTACAAATCCAAAATGAGAATGAACAAACATCTACATCCATTCGAGCTACAATTAATAGTACACTTCAAGAAAAGCTTATACCTCTACTATCAGATCCTAATGAAATCTCTGGACACATTCAAGAAATATTACCATTCACATTTCCAATTACTTAAAGATCATATATAAGAGCCACTGTTAATGCACTAAAAAAAATTTTCAAATTTAACAAGCTTACAGATAACTATTTTGCAAAACTTCTAATATTGCCAAAGAGATACCAAGAACTCCCTTCAAATTTAAAAACTTACTTTCCAATTACAAGTAAGCAATTACTATAATATCTCTCATATTTTAAACACAAACTGGCTAACTACTACATATTTACTATAATTCCAAATTCATATTTTTAACTCCCACCATCAAAACAACTACTACTTACTATATATCAGAAACTTAATTATAAAATCAGAAATCTTTTTCTATTTACTTCATCTATATCCAAAATACTATTAGCTGAGGCAGTTGCACTGCTAAGAGAGTATTATATATTTAAACTACTTCCTAGTAATTACTTTATTACCAAACCACTTTTGCCTAATAACCCAGATCTTATTTACACCAACTCACAATATGCCTACCCAATAACTGATAATGCAATAGCAAAAGAATTTCTTGAATAAGTTTTTTAATGATACCACATTTGATTTCCAATATCTGATCATATAATGCAAGCAAACCCTACTGACAAACCTGATCTACCAACAGACAGCCAAGACTTGCCAAACTTAACATTACATTACCTATTACAACACCTCAACAACTTACACAAATAACAAAAACATTCTGACAACATTTCTATTTTAAACAACTACCACCATTATGGATTAACATTACAATTCTTATGTTCAAACTGCAGAGCAAAAAGACAAAGCTGATAGCAATAAATCTATCCAAACTGAACAAGTACTTCCACCTATACCTAACAATATAGAAGATATCAACACTGCATTAATTCAAAATAATATACAACTTACTCTCCCAATAACTCTGTAATCAGAAATAATACCAACAATGCAAATTCTTAGATAACACTATACTATCTGCATAATCTCAGACTTCTTACTTAACTTATCACTATTACCTACACCAACATAAAAAATATTTAACAATTCTATTATAATACCAAATGAGCCACCTACAACCAATACAGTGGCAATAGACATTTTCTAATTTCATACTAATGAATAACATTATTGAACCTAACAACAAACCCATACACTAACATTTAACCATCACAACACACAATATTCAAGGATACAATAACACTACTAAAAGGCAATTATGGCTAGATTATTGTATTAGCCAACAGTTTGACATTATATCACTTATTAAAACAAAATAGCACACTCCCAATACACTTATTACACACTTCATAATAATAATTACAAATGCTTTATGTCAAACAAAAATACTACCAACCCTTAGCATCCAAGAAAATCCAGTGCAGGAACAATAATTCTTATAAACCAATTACTTACAACCTATATTCATAATATCCAAACCCTCCAAAGCACTGCTATAGCAATTGATCTTTATCTATCATACAAAAACAACTTTTGTATTATCTTTACATACTTATCTAATGACTCTAATATGAACAAACAAACACAAAACCAAATTATTCTTTGGATTACACAAGCATAACAACTTAATATTATTCTAATAATCATAGAAGACTTTAACCAAGACCTTAATAGGCTATAACATTCTATATTATACAAATATCTTATATTATATAACTTTACTCTATTAATATATACTTATCACCTACAAACTCCTACCTGGCAACATAACCAGCTTTCTAGTCAAATTGATGAAATCTGGGTTCCACAACAAATCCTATACATATTTACAACACCTATTATTACTTATGCAACTGGCATTACTGACAGTGCCTATCACATCATCTGTACTAATTTTCAAATACACACTAAACCAACTAAACAATACAAAAAATACAAATATAAGGCATACAAATATGATACTATGACAAATGAACTTTGAGAACAGTTTCAACAAACAAGTTATTAACTATCATCTTCAATCACAGAAACAATAGCATCTACACTAACCATTAATTAACTTTGGCACTAAATTCAATATGCAGTACTTACTGCAGCCAATATACATATATCCTTTACCTTCAATTCACAAAAACAATTTCAAAACTTCTCACCTACTGCCTCAAAAACTCATACAGCACTAAACACCTATAGCAGCATACTTTGTATTCTTGTCAACCTTCATACTGATATTAATAATAATAATGAAACAAACACTATACAACTAAATAATTTAAACCAAAAAATACAAACAATTCAATTATTTACTAACATATCTATTACACCTGTTACCCTATTGGACATTGATAATAGCTATCTTTTTAACACTATTAATATAATAAAAGAGCATTGTAAAACATTATATCATACTCGGGAAAGTGAAAACAAATATGCACTATCTTAACACATTACACAACAGGTTAAAAAATGCTACAGCAACTTTACATCAAATACCACAGTAATGATCAACAGTATACTCAACAGACATACTGACACTGTATTATTTGACAATATAAAACTCCCTAACTCTATAATAACTAAACCACAAGAGATCCATCAACACATGAAAGATCATTTCACAAACTGGACCAAACACAATCCATACAACCCAACTTTTTAGGAACAATTGAAAAATGAATACAACCCCAAAACAAATATACTCTCAGCATGGTATAACACATTAACAAATCAAATAACTTAACAAAAAATAATCAATACAATAAATGCTTCACCTAACAGCAAAGCACCTGGACCTACATTTATTTTTAATGAAATGCTTAAGCATACTTATTCTCACATTACTAAACTTTTAACAATTCTATTCAACTCATGCTTAATCATTGCAGACATTCCTACTGCTTGAAAACAATGCAAAATATATCTTATATCAAAAAAAACAATCTTTACAGGTCAACTCAATCATACTAGACCTATAACACTTCTTGAACACACTTAAAAAATCTTTACAAAAATTATTAATGACTAACTTAGCAAAATAATATCTAAATATCCTATCTTAGATCCACACAACTTTGTTGCTCTGTCTTATTTCTCTACAACACAATCCATACAAATTCTTACCAATATATTACAAGAAGTACAACTACAAAACAAAGAAATATGGCTCTTGGCTTAGAACATGAGCAAGGCATATGACTCTGTACACATTCTACTTCTTCAACATGCCTTAACTTGACTAAAAATTCCTATCAATATATAACAACTCATAATAAACATACACAACAACTGATACAATTTAGTTATCACAAACTTTGGTCCTATATCTAGTTATCATGTACAAGATGGCATAGGCCAAGAAGAAACAATCACACCACTTCTCTGACATATATACTATAACACTCTAATAACTTATATTTATTCTAAATTTCAAGAATATAATATGTCAATGACACCTGTATCTAATACACAGCACCTAATATATCATACATCAGTACTAACCTATATGGATAATACACTATGGCTGGCTCCTAACAAACACACTCTTCAACAAATTGTTAATACTGCTGAGTCCTTTTACAACATGGCCAACAACATAGTCAATTCTACCAAATCAATCCTTGCAATGAACCAGACCAAGGATCTAAACCCAACAATCAACTTTGCCAACATTATCATACATACTATTTCATTAAAAAATACTTTTTACTATCTGGGCTGCTGGTTTATATTACTTAGTTATTGCAAACATATAAATAATCAGATTACTGCTAAGGCCACCAACCTTATCAGTACTATAAAAAACAAAAAGATTACAGAAAAACAAACAATCAATATTATCAATACTGTACTCATACTTTGCTTTTTATACAGAACCTTAAACATATTTGTTTACCAATCTAATATTCAAAGTATTACCAACTTATATACACAAGTTGCAAAACACAAAGCTGGACTGGCCTTAATGATACCCAACTCTACTATATTTCATTACCAAATTTACAACCTATACAGCCTAACAGATATTTAAGCACAAAACCATATCTCTTCTCTTCATAGACAACTAAACAATTCACTAACAGCCCCATCAATCAAAATTCTATTACAACATCTTCAACAAGTGATACTTTTATCTAATAACATTTTATATTCTCCAAATTATATACTATCTACAAAGTTTCATAATACACTTATAGCCCAAACCATCAGAACTGCACACCAACTTGGAATCAATATCCAAAACCTTCCTAATCCCTGGCCAATACCAACTACATACAAAGGCACCTCCATTGATACATTAATTAAACACTGTACTAAACCAACACAAATCAAGTTACTAACCAACAAAGCAAACATCTTTGCTATCGAACAACTTACTAATCACACAAATATACAGCTTTTTTTATAGCAGTGTATTGTATACAAAACACAAAAAATACCAAAAGGAAGAATTTCTAAGTGGTTTTAGGAACTCCAACATACCTTTTATGCAACTACTACATTATACATTTCTATCATCACTTCTAACCCATTTACCACAAACTCTATAATACTAAAAAGAAGTGCCTGGGTAATAAAAATACACAAATTATAGGAAAAATACAAAAAACATCTAATACAAAAAATACAATATACATAAAACATTATTGAATGCCATCACCTAAGCTACAGCACAAAGTACCACTTACTAAATGCCTTCAATGCAAACATACCTGCACTGCTAATACTAGCCAGCAATGCATAATTACACTTACTACATCTCAGTATATTGTGATTAAAGTATCTAGCTCCAAGGTCCTCTAAACAGATATCAATGACCTAATACAGCATCATTCTAAACTTAACACATAGTTCTCTTTACAGCTAAAAAAGAAAACCTCACCTTAACACTTATTTACTACCTTAGTTACTCACCAAAACTTACAACTAATTACCATCTCAACAATTCAAAACAATTTGCTATACCAAATATTCCTACCAAGTACCACTATTACATGACTATCACACCTCACAACAATTAACTCACAAGCCAAAAAACTTCAACTATATCTTTATGCAATTATAACCCAAGCAAATACACTATTGTCACAGACTTAATTCATTTAGACTCTTATACCAATTAATATAACATTCTCATCCAAAATCACACATTGGCCTTTTACAACATGTGCATACCTTATTGGAATTATAACAATTCTAATGATAGCTTCACAGAATTGTCAAATAACAGTTCATATAACTTACAAACCAACAATTAACTACATTAACTTCCTTCTTGCACTAATATCAAATTCTATTTTTACCTTTTAAAAGTACAACCATTAGCTACTCAAATTACTACTACAGATTATAATTGCCTGCAAAGGCATCAAAATTAAAGGTATCTACATTGAGAACCCTGACAAGCATCCTCTATATAATAGAACAACCCATCTGTCTACCAATATACAACAATACAAACTGCATATTCAACCTCATGCACTTGACAATAACAATTTTTATTTTATCTAGAACAATACACTAATTGAAAACAAAACCTGTCATTTTATTAGACACTTGCAAAATGCAACAAATACAGCAAAATGGCATGCTTTCAACAGAACTAAACATTAGAATGATATTCATGAAGATACCAACTGGGACTCAACACACAAATTCCTTAACTATAACAACAAACCTAACACCCATACTACTTATCCCAAACACTTATGACTAAAAAGTTTCAAAATTAAATTTCTACTAGATGAGCTACCAACTCTATTAAATCTACACTACAGAAAACCTAAAACATATACCAATCCTACCTGCAAATATTGCTCTAGGCATATCAAAAACAACTTTCACTGGCTTGAATGTACAGCAAATCTTATATCTTTAGATCAAATAATTCAAAAAACTACCTCTAAATTTCTTACTAAAAACAAAATAAAACTACAAAATATACCAACCTAATTACAACAACTCTTTTAAATATTAAACAGCACACATATTCTTTTTAGATTGCAAATATTAATCCTAAACAACTCACTTGCAACTTGCAATATTAATTTAAACATGCTTGTTATTTTATTTCATAAAATATCAAATAATATTTACAAATAAATATGGACAGAAAGATGCAAAGCTATGCACCAAAATAACCTACTAACAAATACACTCACAATCACAACTCCAGAACACCCAGCTACAAACCAAGTAGCTATAACAAAATATAAAAAATAGACAACTATTTTTTCTACTACTAACATATCTATATCTTACATTGCAACACTAAACCTAGAAGAGGTCTGACAGCCTACTCTAGTAGAGTTTTGGGCTGAGAATAAATTAG
>CAJVQA010001184.1:0-27058 GCA_910591915.1 Cetraspora pellucida | reverse complement strand
TTAAATGTTTAGCAATTTTAATTATATTACTAGTTTTAGAGAATTACAAAATACTTTAAAACAAATTAATTCATATTGAAACTAATAACCATTTATAGAATATTTATTTGATTATATGCATTTCTTACATCAAATTATTGTTTTCATTAATAATAACTAATTTTAATTTACATTTTTATGTAATTAATCATTTAATACAAAGATTAAATAAAGCGAATAAAGAAAGCTAATTTATTGTTTAGCAAAAGTATTTTCTAGAATTAATCAGGAGCAAAAAAATGCAAAAGAATTGCAAAATAAAAAATTATAGCAATATCATCAAAATTTTTAGACTGCAATATTTTGAAAGAATTGAATTTGATGTGAATCTTTTCAAAATTATTTAAAAAAGCATGATCCACAAAAATTTATTAAAAGGTTCGTAATAATGTGATAACAATAAATATTTAGCAATAATTTAATAATCTAATATAGATAAGTACTTAATATAATTGCATATACCAATACTATTAAATATTCACAACATTAGTTATTTTAAGTTGATTTGCAATATTCGAAAGTATTGCATTTGAGCTACCTTGTGAATAATTATACAAATTTTATTTATTAGTACTATTTTGATTAAAAAATCTTGATTAACATATTTATTATCAAATTATTTTAAAATTATTTAAAATAAATTTGTAACATTGCATTATTTTCAAAATGTTACAGATTATAAATTTGGTGATGATAGCATTAATTTAAGTCAAAATTCTTTGGTAATTATATAGCTAAAGATTTACACAATTAATTATTTTTATAAGTAATTAAAATTTTTAGCATACATTAAAAATATGTTTCAAAATTATTCAATTAATATCAAATTATTCTAAAGAATTAACATTTTGACTTTGGCTAAGAAAAATAACCAAATTAAATTCAAATGAATCTATTTTACAAATTATATTTTATTTTATAAAATAATTAAATATTTTATTATAACTTTAATGTTTTTAAATTTTATATTGATATATTTTGAAATACTTTACATTTTGCTAAGTTTATAAAATTTTATTGAACATTTCTAAAGTTTTTGCACTTTGCAAAATATATTTAGAATATTTTGCAATATTTCAAAATATTTGCACAACACAAAAATTTTGAAATATATTTTACAATTTTTCTAATGTTATTGCATTGCACTAAAATTTCAAAATATATTTCACAATATTTCGAAAGATTTTGCATAACACAAAAATTTTAAAATTTATTTCGCAATATTTTGAAATTATTGCATCATGCAAAATCTTTTGAAATATTTCGCATCTATAATTTTGCTGATGTTCTTATCTATTAAATACAAACTACTGCAATTTCTATAATACAATAATATTTATAATTTAGCAGATCATACAAATACCTTCTCTTATATCTGGCATAGCAGTAGACATCACAGTACTATTGGCTATATTTGGGCCTACTTTTCTTTACTCAAATACCTCAATTCATTTTACTTGAATGATGCAGAAAACTGCATTCAAAGTAATTACAAAATTCTTATATTTTTTTGGACATTTCTTTATACACTTATAGGCAAAAACAAACATTTAACTAAAACCAAATACAGAACTTTTAACTACAAAGAATAAACAACGAGCAATAAGAAATCTTTGCTAACCAAGTTTTTTTTAACCTTATCATAAACAAAACACTTTTTTCTACTCAAACTTCTAAATCTATTGAAACTATCTGATATAAAATTCAAACTAGTATTATTAATGCTGCTACTAAATGCATTCCTAACAAAAAAATAACAATTTACAACTTTCAATACTTATTTTTGAGGTGTGGTGACTTAGTGAAGTGAATAAGTTGTCAACCTCTCAAGTGGTAGGTTGGGAGTTCAAAACCCACTGATGGCAAAAATTTGAAAAACTACCTATATTACATCAGTGTATATGGGCATCTGTGCAATGTTGGAGTTATACAGAGGAATGCAAACTGGCATTGGGCAGTGCAAACACAAGATAAGTTTTTGAAACCAGTAATACAGCAATGGCTATCTATTGATCAGTTGTGATCAGTACCTATAACACGGTCACACCAGATAACTGGCAGGTCATGGGGCATCTGTGGTCATGTAAATCTGTGAACTGGAATAACTGAAGCCCACTTAGAAAGACCCGAGTAGAGAGGTAACACAGATCTTTGACAGTACTACTGTAAAGGCTAAACCTAGGAAATGGATACCAATGTAGAAGAAATCAGACGGACAAGAACCTTGGTAAAGAGTACCACTAACTAGGCCGCCAGAAGACTCGAACCAGAGGAAAAGGACCTTGGGAGGCAGACCCTGGGGTATTAGAGACAGGTTACAGTCCTACTGGGCTATCTGAATTGGGAGTTTGAGGTCAGAAACAGGAGTATACTAAAGTATTAGGGATATGCTGTGAAGTCAGTGCTGGGGTCTGGGTGAACTCTGCAAGGGCGAGCCCTGTTAGCAAAGATTAAATGTGGGTAGTTAGTTAGCAGGAGGGCCCCTTGGAGCCCTATAGTCAGGTGACGTACTCTGAAATGTGTAACGGCCTGACAGACGTACAGACAGGGAGGTCAAGGTTAGGTTAGACGGCATCTAATTAGGTGTACGGGAGCTTGTGCTGCTATCTGCTAGTGTAGTATAGGGGTAACCTTGTACAAGTTATGTAATCATAATTGAATTCACAATAAAGGCAGTAGCCACTATAACTAAAAGGCCTTAGCATAAGCAAAAAAAAAATACTTATTTTTAGCTAAAGCTACTTTACTTTATCTAAATCTTAAAAAACTTAACAATATTATTAGACAAGTTAAAGCCTTCTTAATTAACTCATTACCTATATCTATACATCTCAATTTTACTATATACTATCTTAACTCAATAAATCATCTTAATATACCTCTTATATCTAACTTCTATAAACTTATACCAAGCTGGATTACTAATATTAATATTGAATAACAAGCTCTTTATTATGTCTAAAATATAAAAAACATTAAACAAATCTGAAAACAAATAAATTAGCATATCAATCTTAGATGCTCTAAACTTCAAACTAATCCCAAACTCATGATCAATAACATACTTAACTATCACAAAAATTCAGTAAAATTTAATAATATAAAAACATCAAATAATATCATTACAAATCCCAAACTAATTAAAAAACATATCTAATATCATTTTGACAACTAAACTGCCTACAAACCTATTAATAATTATAAATTTAATACTAACTAATTATAAAAATATGAACCAAAAGCTATTACTAGTTCAGATTATTATAATTCAGCCTTGGCTAAATTTTTACTTAACAAAATTACTAGAACTCTTAACCAACTTCCTAATAACAAAGCATATAAACCATCTGGAATTAGCTATAAAATGCTTAAACAGACTGGTTCTACTTTTTTTTAAACAATAGTTGCTCTTTTTAATTGATGTATTCAAACTTTTTATATATTTAAGCAATAGAAAGAAGATTGCATCTTTTCAATATCTAAAAAACCTATCCTTAATAAAAACTTTTCTAATACAAGACCCATTAGCCTTGTTAAACATATTAAGAAACTATATATAAAACTTCTAACTAATCATCTTAATTTAATACTTACACAATATCTATTTTATTTTTCTACAGCTATATTGCTTTATCTAACAATAGCATCTCTATTCTTATACACATACTTAACAATATTATCAAAATGCTAGTTGCAATAACAAAAAATTATAGCTTCTGTCTTAAAACATGAGCAAAGTATATGATTTTGTCAATTTAGAACTTTTTACAAAGTCTTTTAAATGAATATCAATGTCTCCCAGGGACCCGGGTTATCACAATAGTGATAAACTTGTTAATAATGTGGTATGGTGGGGCTAGGGAACACCATTGGTGATGTACGTAGCAACTAAATATGTAAACCTGTAGGTTCCAAACATTAAAGTTAATAAAGAAAATTAGAGCGCCACACGCGCCCCACGATGTAATACATCGGGGATAGTTAAAAAAAAAAAAAATATATCAATGTCTCAAACCCTTATTAATATACTTACTAACCTTTTTACTAATTACCAAAATCAAGTTATATTTAATCTTGGTCTTATCAATTTTTATTTAGTTAAAAATATTATAGATAAGAAAAAACTATAACTCTATTATTCTGAAGAATCTATTATAATCCTCTAATTTATAAATTGTCTCACAATTTTCAGGTTATTCTTTATTTGCATCTTAAAAAACTAACTTATATTTATCACAAATCTAAACTTTAAAAACATCTATATCAGTTTTATCTTATATGACTAATACTCTCTGGATTGCAAAGTCCAAAAAGGAGCTTAACCTAATAACTAAAACTGTTATATTCTTTTATCAAATGGCCAATATTCAAATTAATTTGACAAAGTTTATTCTAGCCACAAACTTTTTTACCACTTCTATATAGTTTTCTGGATCTTTAATTTAATTTATTTCTAAAAATCAACTTTTTACATTTCTTGAATGTTGGTTTATACTTAATAACAAACAATTCTAAGCTATTAAACTAAGAAAAGAAAAGACTTATAATCTTATCAATATCACTAACACAAAAAAAATTACTAATAAACAAATTGCTTATATTATTAATACAGTAATCATTTCAAGTTTAAAATATTGATTATATAACATTATTCTTTCTCATATTACATATAACCAAATCTTATTCAAATACTTTACTGTAGCAAAACACAAGTTTCATCTTTTCTAGATCTATACCAAATAGCATAATGCTTAACCTATATTTATATAATATTTATAATATATAGGATATTTAACTCTAGCAATATATTTCTAATTATCTCTAACAAATTAATAACTTTAATCTTCTTGGCATTACAACTTGAATTAGACTTCAACAACTACAAAATAACTTATGGTCTTCTATTAATATTTTATATTATTCTAAACTAATTATTGATAGTTCTAACAGATATCTATTAAGCTTTAAAATTATTCAACTTTTTATCTATTTTGGCTTAGTAATCTTAGCTAATTTTAATATTATATGGTCTCATACAATTAGTAATAAAGGCCAGTTACTAGAATTAATTTTATCTCAGTATTCTAAATATTCTATCTTTAAAAAACAACTTAGACAATCAAATATTATGTATTTTGAACAACTTTGCACAGCTGATAACAGTATCTTATTAGATTAGAAACTTCTTTTATCTAGACTTTTATATTTGCTGAAGGAAAGAAAACCTCTTTGGTTTTTCTACTTAGAAGACACATTTCTAGTACACTTTTACTACTAAAATATATTATCACACTACCACTCATCTAGTCATAACCTTATATCTATTATACTATTAATACATCTAAAAAAACTTACAAAATCTAAACTTTAATTACTTTTAAATTACAATAAAAAAATTATTATTAAAAAAATATAAAAATACTTCCCTTTATCTAACCATTACTTCATCACTCACTAGACTTTCATTATAGATTTAAATTACTTAAAATTCTATTTTCTACCTTCTGCTGAATACAAATAATATACAAGATGCCACCTTAATTCTCACAAAATTAAACAAACTTGTATTGTCAAAGTTTTTGCAGTTATTTTAACACAATTTCTTGGCAGAACTAATTTCAAACACCAACTCAATCTCAATACAAATTACTTGAACCTTATTTGCTTTACAGCTGTCAAGCATCCAACCTGTATTTTTTCTCTACTTATCATTTCTATTTCTAATTCAATTGCTTTTGAAATTTTTATTCTAAGTGAAGCTATTAACAAACTTATATCTATCTCTTAACTTAACTACTCTTATTAACAACTATCCTTTTATACTGATGGCTCAGTAATTAATATTGGTACTAATTAATGCACAATAGGTATTAGTTGGATTCAAGTTGATAATAATAATCAAACTATTAACTTCTTTTCTACTAAAATACAATTCTGGTTTTTATCATATAAAGCTGAGCTCTTCTCAATTATTACTGCAATCTCAACAGCTTTATGCAATTTAGTAATCAATATTTTTACTGATTCTCAATCAGTAATTTCTAAATTTAATTACCTTTACCTTTACTTAATTACTCTAATAAGCTTTTCAAATTCAATTCATAACCTATTTGGCATACTTTTTCTAATATTATTAAATTACACAAACTACAAATTATCTTTTACAAAATGC
This sequence comes from Cetraspora pellucida, assembly GCA_910591915.1. Taxonomy (NCBI): domain Eukaryota; kingdom Fungi; phylum Glomeromycota; class Glomeromycetes; order Diversisporales; family Gigasporaceae; genus Cetraspora; species Cetraspora pellucida. The sequence continues at coordinate 20,847 of CAJVQA010001184.1, read as the reverse complement.
AGACTTATTTAGATAATAATATTAATGAAAAAACAGACTTTCTTGTCAAACAACATCTATCATTACTATTTCTTTTATTTAATTATACAAATTTTTATAATTCTTATTATATTCTTCAATAGAAGCAACATTATATAGAACTTTTTACAAGATATTTCATTAAGCAAATATGTAAAGCCTACATATTAGTTATATAAGCATTACAAAAATATAATAATAAGTGGTCATACTTCAGTCAGGATATTGACTGGAGATTCACTTAGTTTTATTTTAATCTCAATCAAAAATCTTTATACAATATTACTAATTTTAAACTCAATTAACTAAAATTCTTTAAAATCAAAATTCTTCTTAATAAGTTATCAATATACTAACTATTTTATACTATTTACTCAAACTAATATCTAGATACTAATTGCTTTTACTGTAACCTAGCTAACTTTTATTCCTACTGGCATACTTGTGTTAATGCACTTTTGCTCAACTAAATTATTTAAGAATAGAGAGTATATAGATCATTTTTATATAGTTTTATATGATATTTTGAAATTTTTATATAAAATTAATATATACTACTTATAAAACTTTTTTAAATTACAACCAATTTTTATTAAAATTTCACAAAATATAAATAAAATAATTTATTCATTATGGTAAAATTTTGAACTATTATTATATTTAAAAAATATATACTTATATATATTACAAAGTTTTTTTAAAACAGCTTAAAATTTTCTAGATAGTACAAGAGTACTAAATTTGATTAGTTAATTTATGTAACTCTATAAGTTAATTTAATTAATAAATTTTTATATCTAATTTTTAAAAAGTTATATCTTACTGAATTTTTAATCAAATTTAATAATTTTACTATTATTAAAATTAGAAAGATCTGCTTTACAAACTTTTTTTATAAATTAATATTAGTTTACTTAATATAATTTTTTATAAAATTAAATATTAAAAAATTTTACTATTATGTTTATATATAATTTTAATATAGTATTATCTATTCTTAATAGGAAAAATTATGTTAAACAGAAATTAAATTAGTTTTGCCTAAATAAAAATTGTTTTTGAGCTAATTTTACTATTATACAAAAACTTATATAAAATTATAAGCAAATCTTTGTTTAATTAGCTAATATACACTCTCTTAATAGAAGTTACTAAAATTTTAATTTTTATAATAATTTAACCTAATTGGATAATGATTGTAGCTATATATATTTTTTTATATATAAATTAGTCTTTGCATAATAGACAAAGTTGTTTAATATAACAATTAGTATATAATTTGAGAATTTTAAAAAATTTAATAAATTTTTTAGATTTATTTTTAGTACTTTAGGTCTTAGTAATAAAAAATAAAAATAAATAAATAAAACTTGTTTATAGTAATGCATTTTTGAACTGTATTATAAATATTTATTAAAATTTATTAAAGTTATTTTCTAAGTTCTAAAGTATATAAAATTAAATTTTTATAAAAAAATTATTAAAGATTCTTAAGAACTATTGTATTTAATTTAAAATTTTAATTTTTAAAAAAATTTTATTTTTGGTATCTTAAAATTTTATATAATAAAAAATTATAAAATTTATAAAAACAATTCTGAAAATAAAAAATATATATATTATATTATATAAAACAATATATATATATTTTTTTCTCTTAAGCAGTCATGTTAATACTTTATTAAGATTTTAAAATTATATGATGATAGAAGCCTATATTCAATAGTTACATAAAGTGCTTTAAATTTTTAAATGACTACAACTTTTTATCTAAGAGATTTTAAAAAAATTTACCTAGTAACTTTATAGAGCTATATCAGCTCTATATATGTGTCAAATATCTTTTTAAAATTTCATTATTATAAAGAGTTGATGCTTTTTGAAAATTAAAATTTTTTTTTTTTTTTTTTTTTTTATAAGAGAGGTCTTTCCTTTAGTCCTTTATTTTAGTAATATATAATTAAGTACATTAGTACAAATTGATATATTAAACTAAGAAAGTAGAAGTTAGGGCTAATTTACCTTTAACTTATTCTTAGCTAGAATAGTTAAAAAACCTCTAGTCTATGAGTTTAATGAAATAAGATATTTGGTTAAATTGTATAAATTTGTTAAGCCATATTGTATATTGTTTATCTATAGAATTTGTAAATATGGTATTTATATTTTTAGAAAGAGTTAATGAAAGTGAGAAGTAATATTAAAGATGTTATCTACTTAGTTTTTATATAAGTTTATATATCTTTTTTATGATTCGATAATATATCTTTGGAAGCAGGTTTGGCTTCTTTTTCAATAGCCCTATATTGGTTAAATTATTGGATATAATTTCTATTAGAATTTTTTGTTTTATGTGAATGTCTTGAATTTCTTAAGCTAAATCAGATGCTATAAATAATTCAGTCTTATTGTCTTCACAAATTTTGATAATTGCTTCTTTTATTATTTCTTTTAGTTCTACTTGGTTATGAAGGCAGATTAGCATATGGTAAATATCTTTTGATATGTTAAAGCCCTTTGCACAATATGGATTAATATGAGATTTTGGGTTTTTGTTATATAAATTTAGATGAATTGAAAGTTTTGAAGTTAGAATTTTGACTTTAAGGATGTGGTGACTTAGTGAAGTGGTTAAGTTGTTATACCTTCAAGTGGTAGGTTGTGAGTTCAAAACCCACCAATGGCAAAATTTGGATAATCACCTATGTAATATATAGATAGTATTATGGTGATGGCATTCTGTTGATCAGTTGGGATAGGATACCTGTAACTATGGTCACATCAGCATGACTGGCAGGTCTGGGGCATCTGTATAACCTGTTATACAGAGAAATGCAAACCAGTACCAGGTGGTGCAAACCTAAAGTAAGTCTTCAGACTATGTAAATCTATAGAACTGAGAAGCCGGAGCCCACTTGGAAATTCTGAGCAAAGAGGTAACACAGATCTTCGACAGTACTACTGTAAAGGCTAGACCTAGGAAATAGATACTAATGTGAAGGATTCGGGCAGGCAAGAACCTCGGGTAAGGGGTATCACCAATCAGGCCACTGAATTTTGAACTAGAGGAAAAGAATATTAGGCTGGCCTCAATATATCAAGAACAGGTTACAGTCCTTCTGGGCTATCTAGATTGGGAGTCTGAGTTCAAAGCAGAAGTATACTAAAAGTACTAGGAATATGCTGTAAAGTCAGTACTGAGGTTTGGGTGAATTCTGCAAAAATAGTCTATATTAGTGTTTTAAAAGTGGGTAGATAGTTAACAACAGAAGGCCCTTTGCACCTTACTGGCAGGTGACATACTTTGAAATATGTAATGGCCTGGAAACCAGTACAAAAAGGGTAGATACCATATTGCTCAGACAGTATACCAGTTAGGTATATATGGGGGGTTAGTTGGAGATTCCAATATAACAGGATGGATGATCAGAGGGTTTAAAATAAATAATCTCCTAGTAGGTTATAAATATGGCATCTAGTGTAGAACCTTAGGGCGGACTACTTAAATAGACAACCAAAAGTTGCATGTGTGACTAGCTGTACTCTTATCTCTGTAAAAATAGTTGTAATAGCTAACCCAATATAAAGTCAATAAAGTATCACCACAAGTATGGCCTTTAAAAAAAAATAATAATAATAAAAAAAAAAAAATTTTGACTAAATATTTTAAAAATAATTTTTTAGAATCAGTGTTTTGATTTAGTGATTTGTTTTGAAAGTTCAGATATGCAAATATAAGTTTTCAGTTAATGTTTAAGAGACAGCTTGTGATGTTTTTAATATGTTTTTGATTGCTTCATATTGTAATTGCTTTAGCATATTGTAGAATTTTGGATATTTGATGGATTGTATATATAGTTAGTATGTTTAGTATATATGGAATAAATGTAGTATTAAGTATTTTGCTTAGAATTAAGTCTGTATGAAATTGATATAATGCATTTTTTATATTAATCTTTTCTTCTGTTGTGTCAATTTGAATTCATAAGTTTTTTTGTGTTTACTATAGTATTTAAAAGATTGATTATATTGTTAAACTAGGTTTTTCTAAGTTTTTGTCTTATCTCAGATTGGATTGAAAGTATTGTTGTAATTTTGTTTTTAATTGTACTGTTGTCAGTTAAAATTTGAATACTTGTTTTTGCAGTTATTATTGTAAATATTATTGCTAGTATTGTTAATATTGAGTAGGTTGAAGAAGGAAATATTTGATTTATATAATGCCAAGTTTGCTTGTTATATAGAAATGCAAGTTGAATGAATGGTATATTATATTTGTTTGTTTTCTTGTAGTTTGATATTAATGTAAGTTCTAGTTTTTTTGAGAAGGTGTTTGTTGTAAAGATTTTTCATAGTTCTTCTTGCTCTCTTGCAAAGACTTGAATAAATCTATAGTTAGTATGATATTTTTCTGTTAATAGCTAAGGTTTTTGCTCTCATTTAATTTGATTAATTTTTTGTTAAAAATATAAACACTTCAGGTTTGCATAAATTTGTTTGTGTTAATTAACTTGTATTTTAAAAATTAGCTGTGTTGAAGTTATAAAGTAACAATAAATTGTTTTAAGTTTTGGATTTTTAAGTTCACATCCAAAGTATAAAATAAGTTGTTTTTCATTTAGTAAATAATTATTATAGTGTCTGATTCTAGCTAAGTTGTTATTAATACTTGTTACTTTGCCAAAGGTTTGGAATTTTGTGATTATCCATTAAGGATTAAGGTTGTTTATATTAATGAAAGTATATGAATTAGGGTATTTGAGTGTTGTAGATAGGTTTGATAAAGAAGTTATATTATTAGTAATTGTTTTAAACCATTTTGGAGTTTTTTATTTGATATTTTTTGTATATTGTGATAGAAGGCTTTCTAGTTTAGTATATTGCAGTTTGCATAGTCAAGAAATTGTTTAATACAAGTAATATTGTGAAAATTTAGTTTTTGTTTAATTGATTAAAATTGCTTTATATTTTGAAGAATTTGTTTGATAGTTGTGTCTTTTGTTTGTTTAGAAATTAGCTATAAGTTTGCTGAACATTTTAGTTGAATTTTAAGTGTATGAAGTATAAGTATTATCTGGTCTGTATTTGTTTTTGCCTTATTCATAGTTAGTACTGATTGTTCTGTTAAGATTGATTTATTCGAATTGGCATTGTTTTGAATTTGTTGTAATTGTATCTTTAAACTTTGCTTATCAAAATTAGATAAGTTGATGCTTCTATCTAGTATATAAATTTGTTGTTATTGTTAAATATTGTATAATGTATTTAGTGCATATATGTTCAGGTAATGGATTGTAGAATTTGGTATAGATCTAGCTAGCCTAGCTTTTTGTTTTACTATATTTGTGTAGAGATTTGTAATTGTAAAATAGTTGCATTTTGATAGATATATGCTTTGCATTTGGTATGTTGCACAAGTTAGAATAACATTATTAATAATGTATATAGCTTGCTTTTCTGTTATTTTTGCTAATTTAATCTTGTTAAAATTAAAAGTAATGTCTTGGATTAAGAATTTTTTTGTAGGTTGAAATATTGGGTTTCTGGTTAACCATATGTTCAGATGTCTAAAAATTGCTTTTGGTTTAATATTGTATATCACTTTTTCTTGAAATATTATTTTTGCTTTAGGATCAGAGTTGTTAGTGATAAGAGTTGATTTACTAGGGTTGCTTTAATATTGATATATAAAAGAAATGAGTTACAGTAACTGTCTTTAGTATGTCTTGTAGTTCTTGTTTGTTTTTAGCTATCCATATTATATCATCTATGTATGCTATTACTGAGGTATGTATTGACAAAGTAGAGTGATAGGTATGTGTATTAAGGCAGTATTCTTTGTGTGTTGTATCTATATGATGAATTAGTAGATTATAATAGATTCTTTATAGAAGTAGGAAAAAAGTTTCTCCTTAGTCTATTCCATCTTGTACTATATAGAGTTGTGTTAATCTAATGCTTGTAATGACTAAATTATGCCTATTATTAAGAATATAGTTTAGTAAGTTGATTATAGAGGTTAGTATGTGTATTTGCTGAAGTGCTTTAATTAAGAGAGGTATGTGGACTGTATTATAAGCTTTAGACATATCTTGTGCCAAAATTCAATATTGGCTTTCTGTTAAATTAGCATATTCTATTATATGTAAAACAGTTTGTATAGGTTGTAGAGTTGAAGTAAAAGGAAGTGCAATGTTGTTGTTTTCATTTAATATTGAGTATTGAGTAAAAATCTTGTTGAGTTGAAGAGTAATAAACTTGGTGAAGATTTTTCTGATATGTTCAATTAATGTAATTGGATAAGTATAAGTAAGGTCATTATTATAATGTTGTTTTTTTGAAATTGCTTATATGTTTGCATGCTTTCAACTACTTGATGTTTTTTCTATTAAAAGACATGCATTAAAAATGTTTAGTAATATTTGCTTTGCTATTTTGGATAAATGTTTTAACATTTTGTTTGAAATTTCAGAAGGCCTTGTGGCTTTGTGAATTGGTAAAAAGGTTATAATTTTTGTTAATTCTTAAAAGTTTATTGGTTGTAACAAGCTATTGTATATGTTGAAGTTAATGTCTAATAGAAGTTGTAAAGCTGATACCTATTTATACTTGAATTGAATATTTGTTAGATTGTGTTTAGTCCAATTGTTGAAATGTTCTCTTGTTACTTGTTTTATTTCTTCTGGGTTATTAATTATTTTGTCTAGTGTTATAATTTTATCAAATGACACCTGGTCTTAATTATGTTTAAGTATACTGTTTATTAATTGTAAAGTATTAGTCTTCATATTATTGTATCTTCTTTGAATGTAAAAATTAATTTTTTTTTTTTAAGCATTTTGAATTTCAAGGCTTCATGCTTTCTATAAGGTCTTCTGAAAATGTTTCAAAGATTGCAAAAAGAACTGATAGTTTGATGTAATGTCTTAAGTTTAACAAGAATTGATGACCTGATTTGTGTAAAAGGATATTCATTATAGTAGGCTATTAGTGTTTTTTATAACAAAATTTATTGTGATTGGTGATTTTAAATGTCTAATATCATTTAGACATTTGTTTGTTAGTTTGAGTGCCAGATGTAATTTTGTTGCTTTAAGAGAGTAGGTATAATATGTTTTATAAGCTGTATAAGTTTTTGATATAATTTGATTTGCAACTTTTTTGATTAAGTTTGACTATTTGTTCCAAAGTTTGTTTAGTTGTTGTATTGTTATAATGTTTTGTGTTGAAGGTATTAGTTTAAATTCTAATTTAAGTGCATTGACAAAGTCTTTCTATTTGTCTGTTAATATTTGATAATATAAATATATTTTTCTTTTTTTCTTTTTAGATTATGATAGTTTTAGTTAAAAATTTGTTTGCCATGTAGTAACAATTATTTTATGATTACTGTTTGTAATATCTACTAAATCAATAATTTTGGATGGGCTGAAGTCTAGTAAAATCTCAGAGTTAACCCATATGTCATCTATTGACTTTGGTTTAATTATTTTTGCCATGTAGGTTCAGTTATTGTATAGAATTCTATTAGGCTAATAGATGATAGTGATTGGACTATAATAAAGAGATTTGTTGTTTGTTTAAAGTAGTTCTAATTATTATTAAAGTTACCTATTGTAATTGTATGTCAGTTATAGATTCTTGCTTAAGATAACTAATTGTTGACTGTGTTTTGTATAGTTTTAAGTTGTTCTAAATAGTTTAATAGAAGGTATACTAAGATAAGACAAAACTTATTATTTGAAGGTAAATGGAAGTCAATGCTTATTGCTATGTTTGCTACTATTTATATATTAAATATATAAGATTGAAGTTTATAATAAAGCATGATCATAGTTCCTATGCTAGCATCATGTTGAGAGTTGTCTTTTGGTTCAAAGTTAGATGTATAGATTTTGTAAAGTGAATTGGAGAGTATTGAAATAAAAAAGTTTTTGAGTTTAGTTTCTGTGATTGAAACAATGTGATAATTGTTTTTGGCATAATGTTCTAGCCAGATCTGTAGTTTCAGTAGTTTGTTAAGTCTCTATACATTGTGAGTTACAATATTAAGATGATCTTTGATATTTATAAAGCTTTTATTAGAAAAGGTTTGTAGTATATTAATAGAATTGTTGTTGTTTAGTTGAAAAAGTGATGTGTTTTGTTTTTGGGATATTGAGATTGGATTATTATTTTTTTTTGTTGTTGTCATTTATTTTGCATATGAGCAAAATATTTCCCAGTTCAGTTCTAGAAGAGGTGAGAGTGTAAGAAGAAATTCAGGAATTTTTTTTATTGTATAGTATTCTTTTAAGGTTTTTAGTGTTTCAGTTGCTTTGTTTTGTTGAGTAATAGGTAGGTCTAGATTTGTTATTTCTATATTTTTTGTATTTAGTTTTTCTTAAATTTCCTCAATTGAATTTGAAATTTCAGGTTTTTAATCTAATGATATATCAGATTCAATGTCTTGTAAATGTGCATTATTAGTTATTTGAATCTAGCTTTCAGGTATAAAAATTTTAATTTTTAAAAAGCATTAACTCTTTATAGTAATGAAATTTTGAAAAGATATTTGGCACATATATAGAGCTGATATAGCTCTATAAAGTTACCAGATGGATTTTTTTTAAAACCTCATATATAAAAAGTTATAGTTATTTAAAAATTTGAAACATTTCATGTAACTGTTAAGTATAAGCTTCTAGTACCATATTTGCAATTATATAAATATTCTTAACAACTAAGTCTAGTATCACTTAGTCATCTTAATAGTACCTAAATGCAACCTGTCATATTATTTTAAACAAAATTAAGCTCTTGTTTAATTACTTAAAGTCTATAATAAAAAAGTCTTTAATAAAAAAGTTTTTTCTCTTTTACAACAAGCTTAAAATTGTCTTTTATGTTTTTATTCTAATTTGTTTCTCTTTTTCTCTTGTTTTTTTTTCTTTTTTCTACTTTTTACTAATTTGTCTTTTTTTCTTTACTTGGTTCTAGTTTTTTTTTTTCTTTTTCTCTTTTTAACCTATCTATTATTCTTACTTTACCTTTTATTTACTAATTTTCTTATATCAGATTTTTTATACTTATTCATAAAATATATCTTAAACTGTTTTTGCTATTATATTTGCAAACTGTTATCTTGATTTTATACTTAAAAGCTGTCTTAATCTGTTTTGTGTTTTTTTGAAAATTAGTCTTTAATTAGTAGCACTTTTATTTTTATTTTCTTTGCTTTTGTTTTTTTAAAAAGCACTATATATAACATATATAAAGAGATCTGGTTTTTTCTTTTTCTTTCAACTTCTTCCAAGTTGTTGCAATTGCTACCAAATATGTTTGTATTTTTTTTACTTTATCTTAACATACTTGACATTTTGTTGTTATGTATACATTTGACTTTTATTTGTTAAGTACTTCTAAGGATGAAAGTTTATTTATTATATATTTTATAAATGCATTTCTCCTGTTATTACTTCTTATTGTTGTACAATATACTTTTTTAGTCTTCTTTAGCCTTTTCAAAAATATGTCTAATTATAAATCATAATTTCTGCTTTTAGTTTTAAGTTTTTAATTGCTCTTGTTTTCTTTTATTCTACTTTTAATCTTGTATTTATTATTAACTTATATAGCAATTTTGTGAATATGTTGGTTTATTTGTTTTTCTATTCTAGGCAGTATTCTATCTCTTTACAACTGACTTCTTCAGTCTGTACTATTTTTTTGTATATTGCTTCTTTCTTTATCAGACTATTTACTTTGTTATTTTATTTATCTTTATTATAGCTTTTTACTTTAACTAACTTTATTTAAATGTTTTTTATTACAATAAGGTCTTTAATCTTTATTATCTATATTGTGTTTTTCTTTTTAATAATCTTATTTCTATTTGCTTGTTTCAAACTTCTACTAATATTTTTTATTGCAGTCTTACTATTTGTATATATTTTTAGTTATTTTTCTTTAGTATTGTTAAGATTGCTACTTATATTGCTACTAGCTTAGTTATTATTAATGTTTGCTATCCTTTTAGATTTAGCATTATTTTCTTTTTTGGCTATTCTTATATTTTATTTGTTTGGATCCATCTTATAACTATCTTATTTTTAGTTATTATATCTTTTTTGGCCTTTATGCTTGCATACTGTCTATGTATATTATATATTTATTTTTGTTTCTTATTATGTTCTTTTTTAAAACTTCTATTATTTTTTAATAAATGTTCTTATTTAGCTTTTGTTATTTAATAATTTCTATTTTTAACTCTTTTATTGTTCTAATTTCTTTAAGTTTTTGTTCTTTAAATTCTAGTCTGTTTGTTTTTACTGTTTTTGTTATTTGATCTATTGCTATATTAATTTTATTACTACTTTTTTTTATTAACATGTCTGAAATCATATTAATTTTATTGTTTATTCTAATCTACTGTTGGTATCTATTTTTTATCTGTTTTTTTACTTTTATACAACTTTATATCTATTTATTTTAATGACTAGTTTATTTTCTCTACTCTGTATTTATTAGTATTATACTAAATTTTTTTTTTAACTATTTTTCTCAACTTCTATTCATTTTTTTTTTGTTTATCTTCTGAGATACTCATTTATTTAATTTACATTGCCTGAGTAGTTTACTTATTTGTTTTAAAGTATCTTTTTATCTCTCTACTTTTTGGATTACTAAGCACTTTTAGTTCTATTATTTTGAACTATTCTGCTTTTTTTTTTTTGCTTAATAAGACTTGGTAATTTTTTAGCTATTGTCATATAATTAATCTTTTTTTTCTTATATTAAGCAGCTGATTTAAGTATACTAGACCTGCTTTATTTATTTCAATTTTACTTTTTTTTTATAAACAAGTATTTATATATTTATTTATTTTAGTGCTATACTCAAATATTAGTTTTTTTTTAGTATTAAGATGATCTTTTTAGTTTTTTGATTTTTTATTAATAACTTTTTTGATAATGTGATTTAATAAACTATTACAAAAAAGCTTACCATATTGGCAGATCTGCAGGTCATCTCAAATGTTTTAATGCATCTAAATTTGATATAGATTTATAGATCTACTGTGCGTCAGTTATTTGACAAATATAATAACTAATTATAACTAAACAGAATAATTTCAGTTTAACTGATTGCCCTGTGTAAGAGGAATTATATATTTTAGAGTAAACTCAATTATTAACATGTAATATTGACAGTTCCTTCTGTTTAACCATTCAGGTACATATCACAGAATCTATTCCAGACTGTTTATTATAAATGCATGTAAAGTTTTTTTTTTAATGCTATAATATTATGAACTTTCAGAACTCTCAGCTGTTTACTAGACCTGGGAGATTTATGGTAATATATTTGAAACTAGAGACTGGATCTTAAATCTGTTAAAAATCAAGCACTTATCATATATTACTTTTTTTTGTCTTTTTTGAGTATTACTGCTAATTTTTCTTGTATGAATTTCAGTACAGATCACCTCTGGGCTGGGCAACACGATATATAGATTGTGATCACAGCTATCTAGATAAGCTCATTTTATTCACATTGAGCTAGGTGAGGATAAAGCATCTCTTATTCTAGATATTTAAAATTAACTATTCAAATTAATGAATGCTTACTATTTAATTTTATTTTATTTGCTTTAATTTAGTGTGAATATAAAAAAATAAGATATTCAAGTTCATGAATTTTTGCTGTTTTAATTTTACTTTATTCATGTCAATAAGTCAATAAGTATAAATTATTTATATTCAAATTTAAGTATTGCATTAATAACATAAATTTCAATTAATAAATTTATTCTGATTATAAAAAATATATACAGTATAATGAAGATAACACAAGTGAAGCATGGTGTTAAATATATAATAGAAATAATGATATTGACAATTACATAAGAGTTTTAACTTTAGATTAAGCATTTAAATGTATGATTGAATAGATTCTATTAACAAACTAGGCAGTATATATTAAAAAAGATGATAAAGGAGGGTTTTGTATTTTCTGCAGCCTATGGTAACTAGATAGTATATGAAGACTAATAACAACAATGTATATATAAGCACTTGTAAGCTATCTAACTGTCACACTCAAGATCTTATCTAGTTCTAATAAAAATCCTTATAGTTTTTTAGGAGGTAAATTAAATTATTCTTTATTATATGGTTATTTAACGCATATTTGATTTATAAAATTTGATAGTCTCAAAATGTAAATTATAGGATAATAAGCTTAAGATATACGGATTGACTTAAAACAATACTTGAAGGTATTTTGATATTCTAGTAATAGACATTTTTGTAAGTTGTCGATTCTAAATTTGAATATAAATGTATTAACTAGATATTAACTAGTATATTGCAGCTGCTGAATAGAAGTTAGATTCTTATTGTAATGCTGGAATAATTAAAAGTGCAAATCTTGAAACAGGTATAAATTAATTTAATTCATTACAGTTTAATCATGGAAAGCAAATTCTTATAATATTGTAATAATTAATATAGATAATGATAATATTACCATCTATATAGATTAATTTTATTTTATATTCATTATCTTTATTTTTTAAAATACATTATTTGATTGGCTGAAAACATGTGACTTCATTTTAATTTTTATTTAACTATACAATATTGATCTTCTGTACGTACGTATATACTATGTATATACAATATGATGGTTTTAACATTAAATTATACCTTAATGCCACCATCTATTTTAATATCATCAAACAATTAAAACATAATTTTTTGTTTTCTTTGTGGACAATATTTTAAAACTTCAGATGGTCTAGCACGACATAACACTATTATTAAAAAATACAACCAGTCTTCTAAAATTGTGCGAATTCCAAAAAAGGTGTTAAAAGAATTTAAACAAACCTTAGTTTTTCTTATTCACCAAAAACTCTCTAATAATTTTAATCATATGGGACATCAAAGTTTTCATGTTCTTTGTTCAAAAAGTTTATTTTTTGAAATATTTCGAGGCCACATTCATTATTCCAAGGCTAATGTATATAAATGCATTTTTCGAGGACAAAACATGTATCAAACTTTAGCTCAAGTTTTTGACTCTAATGAATAGGGACGAAAATTCTATAAGCAAAACCAACAAACCTATATAGTAATTCGAGAAGAATTTCAATCACTTAATAAATCAAATACGCTTATGGTAGAGAAATCTGAAATGGATATTGATCTACTTTTACAATTGGTAGTGAAAAAATCTCAAAAGCAACATCGCAAGCCGAAGTTCACCTATAGTGAGGTTTTAGTTGAATAGCATTGTAAAAAAAAAATTGAAGAAGATGAAACAGTTTGTGTGACAGAATTTATTTACTTGCATTTTTTTATTGAGCAAAAGAGAATTTTGATGTAAATATTAAATAAAATGCATTTGCAGATTTCAACAAATTATTAAAAAATTGATCAAATTATATACTTATATTAATAAATCGTAGTATATATTGTTTCAACAAAGGTGAATATAGATCATGAACTTTTATTAACAATAATAATAATGTATTTATATAATATAAGCAAACATAAATATGCATATTATATGTATTTCATAGCATAAATCACCCCAATGATAATAAACCCAGGTCTAATACCAGAGTATGGTTTAAGATAAAAAGTAAAAAACTCAGATCTATAACATATTTTATACCAATATATATGATGCCTTAGGTTTTATATATATTTTTGTATACAAGATTCTTCTTAGCAATAGACCTTTTTTAAAAGACCCTAGGGGGCATAAATCAGTTTTTTGATAGGTTTAAAGAAAGAGACTTCAAGTATATATAGTGAGATATGGTAGATTTAAACAAATTGAATGAATAATATATATCTACTATATATTAATAAATCGTAAAAAGACTTCTGAATAAAGCACCTGAAATTTAGACTAATCACTAGAATTTGAACAAAATGATAAAATTATATTAACAAATTGAAAAGAAGCTTATTTTTATTTAAAGACATAAAAACTTACTAAATATTGGTATAGAGAAGTGCTTGTGGATTTATTGTGCTTTTTAAATTACCATGATCAGCAAATTTCATGTATCACACCAGGAATCAGGAATCTAGAAAAAATGCCAATCTATAATTCCTAGTAGGATACATGAAACTTGCAATTTGAAAAGTGCAATAACTAGACAATAAAATACCAATTTGAATTAGATTACTTATCGTAATCGAGCACTTGAGTAAAAATTTATGAAGTATCTTCAGGTTCGTATAGCAAGCATTGATGCTTTTTTAAAATGGACCTTGACTTAAATATCTGCTATAAACATTCTTCTATGTATTAATTTCATATTCACAAACATGAAAGTTTATAAAATTTAAGACCTACTCAGTAACAAAATGTGTATTTTCTATTAATTGTAAATTGAATTAGTCTATTATCTCATCAGGTTATTATTGTAAATACAAATTCTGGACTAACAAGTAAATAAGTTGAATTCTTACCTGGGTAACACTTTAGCACTATAGATATCTGATCTCTTATCATGTTTATCTTCTTGCCTAAAAAGGCACTGAGGTTTGATATATGCTAGCATTCTATGAACAATCAAGTTTGAGGTCATAAATATTGTTTATTTCTAAAATCTGCAATTTTAGGCTGTTTTTGATGAATTAAAATATTCTTCAAATGCTATGAAATATGCCAAAGCATTAATTGCTATAAATAAAATACTAATTTGAATTAGAATTACTTACCATTATCGATCGCTTAAGTAAAAATTTTATAAAGTACCTTCAGGTTCATATAGCAAGTATCAATGCTTTTTGAAACAGATAATTACTTAAATATCTGATATCTGATATAAACGTTCTTCTATACATTAATTTCGTATTCACAAGCATGAAAATTTATGAAATTTAAAACCTACCATAGTGCATTGACCAAAGTTCCTGGGGTACAATACAATCCTCCTAAAAAAAAAACTTACAAAAGACCCAGGTCTATTGCACCATTACAGGTTTGTATCGCAAGGAAGAAAAATTTTAAGAATATACATATTCTGCATTTACAATAAGCAGTTTAAAATTTAAAAAAAACTCATATTTAATTAATAATGATCTCATGTTTTTGCGCAAGGTATTTTGCAAGGGGGGTACTTTGGTCAGTGCACTATGGTACTCAGTAACAGAATGTGTATCTTCTATTATATATAAATTGAATTAATCTATCATCTCATCAGATTATTATTGTAAATACAAATTCTGGACCAACAAGTAGATGAGTTGAATTCTTACCTGAATAGCAACAGTTATGACTCCAGCACTATAGATATCTGACCTCTTATCATATTTATATCTTGCCTAAAAAGGCACTAAAGTTCGATGTATGCTAGCATTCCATGAACAATCGAGTTTGAGGTCATAAATGTCTTGTTTATTTCTAAAATCTGCAAACTTAGACTGTTTTTAATGAATTAAAATATTCTTCAAATGCTATGAAATATACCAAAACATTAATTAAATTAGAATTACTCACCCTAATTGATTGTTTGAGTAAAAATTTTATAAAGTACCTTCAGGTTCGTATAGCAAGTATTAATGCTTTTTTGAAACAGATTTTTACTTAAAAACAAATATGAAAGTTTATGAAATTAAGATCTACTCAGTAACAGAATACCAGGTTATTATTGTAAGTACAAATTCTGAACTAATAAGTGAATAAGTTAAATTCTTGCCTGAATAGCAACAGTTATAATTCCAGCACTATAGATATCTGACCTCTTATTATATTTATATTCTTGCCTAAAAAGGCACTGAGGTTCGATATATACCAGCATTCTACATATGAACAATCGAGTTTGAGGTTATAAATGTCTCATTTATTTCTAAAATCTGTAATCTTAGGCTGTTTTTAATAAATTAAAATATTTTTTGAATGCTATGAAATATGTTAGAATATTAATTACTGTAAATAAAATTCTTAAACATATAAAATAATATACTTACAAGATCTTTATGAATAATATTGCTATTGCATAAGAACAAAAAGATCGATTAACAGACGCCTTATAAATTATCTAAATAAGTACAAACTCTATATAAATGTATTTCTGTTATAGTGAATAGTTGTAAATAGTAGAGTATAATTGGACAGCAAGATAGAATTTTGAAAAAAGGTATAGTTTCGCAAAACTTTTTCTAGTCATCTTATTTTTATTTATTTTTTTTTCTACTATTAAAATCTAAAGTAGAAACATAATATTGAAGGTTTTCTAATTCTAAAACCTTCTAACATATTCTAAGTTTTTTGTTTTGATTAAATGGAGATTGAATTTTATTATAAGTATAATAAAGAATACGATTTTTATATTCTAAAATTTCAACTACTGATGCTTTGCGATGTAAGGGGCTTTCACTATTTTTTAAAGTTTTGCGAAAAAATAAAGATACATGATCATGATTTTTACGTTCCACAGCTGCACATGAAAATGTCTTGATTTCCTACCTTCAGTGCTTTTGCATTAACTCCTATCCATGATATACAAAAATATGTATATATGGTGTTACTTGATTCAGAAGGTACAAACTATCAATAGCATGGTTTGGGTTAGTTAAAACACTGTGAGAAGGTGTTAAAAATAAATTTAACCAAGAAAGTGCATCTTTTTTAAATTGAAGAAGATCTGTTTCTTGATTACAAAATGCTTGATATAAAGTATCGAATTGATCCCATAATTGATGAATAAGTTTTGTGCAACTAGGATGGAATAAAACACTAAGATTAAATGATCGCAAAACTTTTAATTTGTCTTTACCCATAAGTGAAGTATAGTTCCAAATATGAGATTCATGATTTTCCTAAAACTCAAAAGACACACCAATTCTTTTCATCTCATCAATAATAATTTTTCGAAATATATCATTAAATAATCCACGAGCCTTAATTTCTGCAATTACTAAAATCCAAAGTCTATCAAATATTTGAAGCAAAACATGAAGTTCATCGCAAATCCAATTTTCAAATAGAATTATGTCAAATAGAGGTGCATTAATATGACTGTTTATATTATTCTAATTTAATCTAAGCTAATCCATTGTTTTAGTAATTCTCTAGTCTGCTTATGTATTTTCATACTAATTTTTATTAATATTACACCAAGGACAAAAGTAGGTAGAATTGGTAGCATTTAGACCAAGACATATTGAAAGAAATTTTAAATCTGCACTAAAATAAAACTCAAAATTCCAGCATGTTTTTTCTATTTGCAATCCATTTTTTTTTAAAAACCATAAATCTTCTAATAAAGTACTTAATATAAACTTTAATGTTTTATATTTTTCAGCACCTGGATATAATGTTGTTGTATAATGAAAGTCTGATTCATGGTGATGTTTGATATTATTTAAAATCATAAATGTAACCATTACGTGTTTAATCTTATGACCAACATTTCTACCATCACCTGAAATTCGCAAGTGAACAACTGAATCAGTATATTCTAAAGTATTACTTTGTTCTAAATATGGTATAATGTAATTAAGAAGATCCTTAATACTATGTTGTATACCAATTCTAGTTATGTTAATTATTTTCTGTTCAATTTTAGGATTTGTAGAATCTTTTTCAACTTCTAAATAATCAAGATTTACTTGCATAATTTTTATATTGACTCCCATTTGTTTATTTAATAATATATATTCATTAGATACTGCATCTTCACGTGGAATTGCAGGAATAACTGTAGCTATTTGTCAGTAACTTTTTCATGAAACTTTACCCTTATTTAGAGCCTGAACGACAGCTAATTGATGTTGTTTTGTTTGAATTAAATTTTCTTTTCCAAAATCAATATGAAAATTATAGTTATTAATAGAATAATCTATAGCTTTCATACTAATATGATCCTCCTTTGAATAATAATTTTGTGATGCAGATTTTAATAATTCAAGTGCTTGATTTCTAAATCTTTTTGCTCATTTAATAATCGTAGAATTACTACAGTTTTCAATAGATTTTAATTCTCTATTTTTTGTTTTATGCGCTTTTTGTACAGATTCAAGTTGCAATCCAAATATTAAAGTTCCTGACTATGCTGTTTTAGAATTTGGATTTATAGCCTATAAACATTATATAGATTAGGTTTTATTTATAATATACATAATAAATTTAAAACAAATTAATTTTTTATACCTTTTCCCACTTATTAGCGACTGAACTTGAAGATGTAAAGCTTACTTTGTGCTCAAAATTTTCACCATAAGAAACATGAAAAATCAGTTGATTATTTTTATAGTTTATATGACAGTAAATGGTTTTTTTTTTTGTCTCGTCCTATAGTAGTTTTTACACTATATTGATCAGGAATTTTATACTTTTTTCCTTTAGAAGTAGACGTATAAGCTGATAGTGGGGCATTTAAATATACTCCTTTTTCGATAATTTCATAACAAAAACTATGTTGAACAATATTATTTTTTTTTCTTTGTAAACTATGATAGGGCTTGATGGATATGAAGAATCTTCTTTTATTTCAAGGGTCATTATTAATTTTATTTAAAATGTACAGATATAAGTTTGTTTGAATTTTAAGAAGTATAGCGTGTTATTTAGATCATTAGGTTTTATTATTATATTCACTTTAAGAAGCAAAACATGATCAAAATGCGATAATTAGCCTTAAATATTTAAAGTATAAATATATACATACGTATAAACTTTTGATCCTATCCTAATATGTATAATATTGAGGTCTAAAAACAGTAAATCTATGGTGTAAGCAAACTTTAAACCATTGAAAGATACTTTACTGTAAATTTATTTGCTGCAAACATTTCTCTATAAGTAACACCAAGGAAAAATTTAACCAGACTGAGTCTCAATCAGAAACATGTAAGATACTTAAGTAAATTTAATTACATCTCCAGTCTGTAAATAGTAAATTTGAAAACCTGAAATTCGATTTTCCTTAGTATCACTTATAGTGAACATATTTAATAATTATTTTGCCAATTCTTGAGTAGAAATGCTTAATCATAGGATTGCAAGAATCATATACCGACTATATGTAGCATGTACGTACATATATATATGTATTTTATAATATATATATACATAAATATGATAATATTTGTTAAAATATAGCTTGGGTTAAATTAAAATGAATCCGAGTAGTGCTTAATTAATAGGTTTTTTAGTATAGCCAAAAGTAGGAACTTGGTATGCTCAAAATCATTTAGCAAATAGCATAACATACTATAAGTATAGTAAAAAAAAAAATTTTACTAATCAGATTATACAAAAATAATTTTATAATAAAGGCATGCCATCCTACTTTTTGAGATAATGCCAAAAGTAGAAATATCTTTCATGTATCAATTAATTTAATTGGTCAATAATTATTCTTTGGATCACTATAAATTATTAAAAAATCAAGAGTAGATCTTTTTTAGTATAGATGGGAAATATAAGAAATAAGCTTTGCTAATGATTAGTAATCATTAATTTTTAATAGCGGAGTTGCAGAGTTTGCTCATCTATACTAAAGAAAATCCTCAAGGGTAGATAATGACAACTTGGACCAGAGGAGTAATGTTTTATAAAACACCCCCTTCCTGCCTTAAAGCGTATAAATAAGCTTGGATCAGAGGATGAAAAAGAATTAACAAAAGCACTTTTCAAATATTCAAGTCACTCCCTTAATGTGAAAAGAGAAGTTAAATAATTCTGCAAAAAAAGATGGTTTGTGCACTTATATTTGTTCAAAGAGAATTTGTTAATTTGATTTGACAATATGGCAGACTTATTGTAATAATTTTATAATATTTGAGTGCTGCTGAAGGAAAATGAGACTTCAGATTTTCAATTTATCTTTACTAGTCATATTGGCAGATTTGCACATCACCCAAAATTTTTGACATGCCTAAATTTGACTTCATATTAGTGTGTCAGTAATTTTTATAACGTTAACATAAACTAAAATTTGCGAATCCAAAATTCTTTTTTCAAGTTCTAAATATTTTTTGCTAAAGACAATGCTAAGTAGTAGATTACCTAAAAATACAAAGCTGTGTACAGCATATGATGATCTTAAAAGAATAAAAGATACTTTCAGTATTGTGGTATGAAAATTTTCATGTTTATATCAGTATATTCAACAAGATCTTAGCTTCAATGATTTTAAAACAGCTTTATTAATCTTAAAATAGGATTAGCGACTTATAGTTGAATATTCATTTATTAGTTATTCAGGTAACTTACTTACATACTTTGTGTAAGTCAATGTCTTAAGATTCAAGCACTAAAGAAATTTTTAGTATAATTTCTTACATTGCTTCAGAGGTATTATATACAGATGGGAAAGAGTATACTGTAAAATCGGATATTTATTCTTTTGGAATTAAAATATCAGAGATCTTTACTAGATATTCTCCAAGATAGTGAATATAATGATTTAGATTGGAATTTCAAAGTTGCAATCTTATATTACATAATTGATGCAAAATTAGTATATGAAGATTTTCATTCCGGAAATATATTGATTTTGGATTATTAAAAAATTTATACAGCACAATAGCTAATTCATTAGCAATTGGTCAGTTGGAAGGTTCAGCGTCTATGCATTTATTCATTAAATCCAAAAATAGTTGAGGAACTCACATTTAATTTCAGGTCTATGATCTAAGCAAGTTTTCGTTACTAAATTTTCATCATGTGAAGTATCATAATATGATTTGAAAAATAAAAAAACCAAATTATATGAGCAAGTTGAAAAAATTAAAGACTTGAACAAAAATTCAAATCAAGTTACATCAATATGACTCAACTACCAGACACATAAACAAGTTATTTATACAAGCCTGG
>CAJVQA010001183.1:0-27087 GCA_910591915.1 Cetraspora pellucida | reverse complement strand
TACTTTGGTATTCAATTTAAGTTCCACCAAGCTTCCAAACCAGATAGCCCAGAAAGGCAGGTTGTAACCATATACCTTTGGTTTACATGTTTGCCGGCATGTAAACTTTTCCTCCAGAACCTGGAAATTCTGGTGGCCTGGTTGGTTCCATTCAGCCCCTCCTCAAAGGCCAGCTCTTTGCCCGGTTTCACAAGTTCCAGCTCTGTTTCATAGGTCTAGTCTTTACAGTAGCACCGTCGAAAGTTCAGGTTACCTTTCTACTCGGGTCTTCCAAGTAGGCTTCCATCCTCCTACTTGGTTCCTATGATTTACACGATCTAAGGACTTATCTTGGGTTCACACCACCCAGTACCAGTTTGTGTTCCTTCGTACAACATTGCATGAATGCCTAGACCTTCCAGTTAGGCTGGTATGACATGGGTTACAGGTATCCTATCCCAACCAATTACTGCTAAGACTTTGTACTTAGATCTTTTAATTTTTACTATATGTAGTTTCTTAAATTTTCTACTGATATATTCTAGCTTTTTTTTGTTTATATCTGTTGATAGGTCCTATATTGTTAAGTAATTTTGTTTTTGTACTTCTCATCTGTTTCATATTGATTTTCATACAACTAGCTTTATTTTTCTCTTGTTCTTGTTTCTTTTTTTCTAATTTTGGTGGATTGCTTCTTTTTTGCTAATTTATTAATTTTTTATTAAAATTTTTAATTTTATATTTAATTTTTATGTTTTTTTTTATTAAATTTTAATTTTATATTTATTTTTTATTATTTGTTTACTATTATTTTTATTTGAATTTTTTTTTATTTTTTTTTATTTTTATTTTTTTTTATTTTTATTTATTTTTATTTTTATTAAAATTTTTTTTTTATTTTTATTTTTTTTATTTTTATCTTTTTTTTATTTTTTTTAATTTATTATTTTTTATTTTTTTAATTTATTTTTGTTTTTGTTTTAATTTATTTCATTAATTATTAAAGCTACATGATTACATGATTTGTATTACATATATGTACATACGTATATATATTATCTAATTATATATGTGCATATGTACAGTATGCTTAGAAAATATATTATAGTTATACAAAAAAAACTAAATTTATAGTTAATAAGTTTAGATATATATATGTACAAATTTAACTACATACATATACTTTTTGCATAATTTATGTTATACTTTTTTTGTGCAACTATAATATACTTTTTAAATTACTGTATATACGTATATTAACTATATATATATGTATATATATATATAAAATAAAGTTTTCTGAGTACGTATCAGTTTAATGAGCTTTTATTTTTTTTTAATACCTAACATTTTTTGATCTGCTTTACAGAGCAAAAAGTGTGATTATAACAGAAAATCACACTATATAAGAGGTCTAGTACGTACATTATGTTCAAAAAATAAATCATAGTTACACAAAAAAACTTTAAATTTATTATTATAGAAATTAGTACATACATACAGATACTAAGTTTAGCTACGTATCATACTTTTGCATAATTTATGTTAAGCTTTTTGTGTAACTGTAATATACTTTTTGAGAGTACTGCATGTATGTTATATACATATGTATACATATGTATATACATACATAGTTTTTTTTCTTTTTAACCTGCGAAGCAGGTCATTTTTTAGATAAAAAATGTTAGCATAATGAATATGCTTTACTATCTTTGGCAATCAAATTTTATATAAAGATTAAATCTGTTTATAAATTGGTTAATAATTTTAACATAATTAAGTCATTCATGAAACAGAATTATCTTAATTCAGATTGAATAATACAAAGTTAAACAGTTAGCTGATCAGACACATTATAAATAATTAAACTTGAATAAAGTCTGTTCATGGTTTAAGCACAACTGTCTTATTTGATTATCTCAAAGTTTATTAGATGATTGATTAATTTATTATACAGTACAGATCTGCCATACTATATATCATTTATTAATTGTATCTTT
This sequence comes from Cetraspora pellucida, assembly GCA_910591915.1. Lineage (NCBI taxonomy): Eukaryota > Fungi > Glomeromycota > Glomeromycetes > Diversisporales > Gigasporaceae > Cetraspora > Cetraspora pellucida. The sequence goes on along the minus strand of CAJVQA010001183.1, from coordinate 25,108 downwards.
TTTGAAGTGTAGTTTAATTTAAGTTTGTTTAAATTTAATATGAGTACTGACAAAATAAATTCATTATCATTTATTAAGGTTAAGTATGTATGCTTTCAATTATGCATTTTATAGTATATTGTGAATTCATTGTATTTGATAGCAGTTCAATCGTGTAATTAGTGTTGAGGATTTTTATATTACAGCTTGTTTCATAACTTTAAAAACCTGATAAAAAATTTGCTGATTGATTTTTTACTGATCTGGTTAAGTTATTTTATATACGTATGTATGTACATACGTACGTATGTGTGACTGTAACAAAGAATCACATAATATAAAAAGTGTACATATGTATGTTACATATATATATATATGTATGTACATATATATACTTATATAGATACTTTAACCTTTTTGACCTACAAAGCAGGTCATTTTAGGTTATTTTGACCTGCTTCACAGGTTAATTCACAGGTCACACAGGTTACAGCGTGACGGACAATCACGCTATATGAGAGGAAACAACAATGTTGTTATTGATAATTTAGATAAAGTATGCAATTTAGCTTTTTTTTAAAAAAATAAGATAGTTGCATGTTGCAGTCCATGCAATGTACAAGTAAGAACTGATCTAACATCTTGTTAATATATTGTAAAAAATTTGCTATATACTATAGGCAATTGACTCACATTAGCTAATTAAACAAAAGTTTGCAAGGCATCTGAAACTTAATTTGCTGATAATTAGTAATACAACTAGGGCAGCCATCGAAATTGCAGGTCATGTGGGTAGTGCTATCATTATTCAATATACACAATAATGATAGAGCCAAAATTATATATAGAGATAGCTCTATTAATCCAATACTGATTTATTTATGACCATTGCTGCAGTTGGCACTACCCACATGACCCATAAAATCGATGATCGTGTCCAATTAGCAGGATTATTATTCAACACTAACAATTTTTAGTTACAATATTATATATTGATTTATTTTGAAATATAAAAGTTTTTGATGCACAAAACTAATGTAAACTAGAAACAGAAACCATTATAAGTCTGAAGCAAAATTACATGGGATTTGTTGTGTTACACAAATATGCAAATGGAGACAGACAGAAAATTCAAAATTACATTTTTGATATTTTAATTATTAATGCATCAATAATGATACTTTTGGTGAATTAAAAATGTAACTTTTGTATTACTTTGCATAGAAAATAAGTGTCCTTCGCTATGCACTGGACAACTATTTAAAAAATCTAAATCATTAAAATAAGTCTTTGAATTGACCTTTATAATGGTTCTGAATATTATCAAGTTAAACTAATAAAATAATTATATATATTCATATATATATATCATAATCCATATTTAATAATATAAAATACTAATCTTCTATAAATTCTTTAACCAAAAATTGATTTACTAAATCTTTAGATGAATAATTCAAGTTTACAGATGTTATTGAAAATAATAATTAAATTTAAATTTAGTAGCATTATAATTAGATTTAGAATTGTAATTTTAGGTACAGAATAATAATAATTCAATAAATTTAAATTTATTTATTTTTTATTTTATATATTTATATTAATAAATATTTAAGGATAGGGGGTAGTATTTTAAAATTATATATAAGTCTAATAGTAATTTTTTTTATATTTAATTTTATGAAAATTATATTAAGTAAACTAATTTTAATCATTAAGTAAAAGTTGTAAAATAGATCTTTATGAGTCTAATAATAATAAAATTATTAAAATAGATTAAAAACTCATTAAGATATGAATTTTTAAAGATTAGAATATAAAATTATAAAATAAAATTAACTAATAGGTTTATGTAAATTAACTAATCAAATTCTTTGTTTCTGTACTATCTAAAGAAATTTTAACATCTAAGTAAACTTTATTATATATATAAATATATTTTTTAAAATAATACAATACATCAAAATTTTACTATAATAGATAAATAATTTTATTTATAATATTATAAAATTTTTTTATTAATTAATTAAAAAATAAAAAAGTTTTATTAGTAGCATATATCAAATTTAGATAAAAATATAAATTTTACTATATAAAAATGATCTTTATGACCCTACTTTTAATATTACATTATGTAAATTAAATTTAATCAAAAAAGAATCTTCTTTGTTACAAATTAATTTGTATTAACTTACTATAAATAAATTCTGTACTCTAGTACACAATAGCTACTGTAATATATAACTAATTATAACTTTGTATTACATTAGCCACACCAGCTACACTTGTGTTACTTAGGTTATACAAGGTTATACAAGTTGCAGCAAGCTGCAATAATATCATTGCAAACTTAAATCCTACTCTGTAACTAAGTTCATAATTATTATTTTATTTTAAAATCTTATATCTTTAAATTTTACTAAGCAAAATAAGTCCAATCTTTTAAGTAATCTTATTCAAAATGCCAACTTTAGTAAGCTCTGAACCTGATTTTATTAATCTGAACTACTTTTATAAAAAATTTCTAAAAAGTTTTGGTATTAGAATCTACAAAAATATGCCAAAAATATTACATTCAATATCTACAAATAAATGATTTAACAATTGTATTACTATAGAACTTAGAGGCAATATCAAAACTTGTCATTATATTCAAGCATTTGTTATTAGTGCTAAGGCCATCTTCTATGTAAAATATACTATACAAACTTTTATACAAACAAAAATCTTACCTACAAATAACATCAAAGTACCAACATTATTAAAAAACCAAAAAATAAAAAATTATTTACAACAAATACTTTTAACTCTAAAAATACTATTTTACTATCTTCTACTTTCTTATTTTTATCATCTTTATATCAATATACTTGTTCTAAATACAATTAACTTATTAATTGTAAAGTCATTAATAATAGACATTATCTAGCTGCTGATGCTAAACTCTCTAATAACAAACTCTATCACAAATCTTGTATTAATACCTAACCTGAACCTAAAACACAACTTATTACCAACCCAAAACAAGGATCCTTACATGCACTTCTAGTTTATAAACTTGAACAATTTCTAAACACATATTGTAATAACAATTTACTTATTTCAAAACTTAAGCCTTTAATTCCTACTGATAAAAACACACAAATAACACAAATAATACAACTAATACTACTAATATGAATATTGATAGCTCCATCCTACCTGATACTAACCAACAGCAATTTACATAACAACAACAACAACAAGAAGTACTCTAACAATCTAAACAACAATAACAACAATAACAAAAACCACATGAACAATCACAACAGTTCTATAGTCAAGCTGCAAGACCTAAACTTAACCTATCATTTGACTAGTTAGCAAACTTTTCAGTAACTGATGAAATAAAAAATAATACCAAACTACAAACAGAAATATTATGCAACCTATTCAACTTTCTTAAAAACATCTATATAACTTCTACTCAGACAAAATTATTAAAGAAGCAACAGAAAATTACTATGCTCTTAAAGCTAGCTTTTATCTTCTTATCTGACAAATAGCCAGCACTAAATCTAAATTTCTAACTGATTTAATCCAACAACATAATTCTAAAACTGATCAAGCTATTACAATTTTATTCAATATTCTTAAGAAAACTCTCAAAAAGCTTATTTATACATTTACTATTGTACTTTTTAGCAAGCTTAACTACCTAGAAATTTTTGCTTTACTTGTTACTATTTCACTTCATAAAACCCAAAATTGTTTACAATTTTGTATCAATTTAGCATGACTTCACTTATACTTATTAGACAATTACCAGGCTATTAACTATACAAAATTTGCAAAAGATATTAAACTTAGACCAAAAAGATTTAAAATATTATTAAAAGTTACTAGCTATAACAAAAACCAACAATATCTTTTTATTAAAATAAACAACCATTTTAATATCCAACTAGAATTCAATATTTCTAAAACTCTCTTTATAGATAAATATAATATTCTCTCATTAAAAAACTCATTTTTCTATTTTAATAAATGGTTTAAAAAAGTTTTTCTTATATATAATTAACAATTCATTACTGCTATTGATAAAACTAAAGTATTAAATTACCTAAAATACCAATTTAGACAATACTTTATTATACATCTTAAAGAACTTTTACCTATTACTTATGAATTTACAAAATCTAACAACCTAAAAGAATGATATTATAAAATATTTAAACAAATTAATTACTATATACTTACTTGTACAGATTACAAATGCTCTTATCTTTAACCTACTGAAACACCAAAAAGAAAAAAAAAAAATACAAATTCAAAAATTAATACTGAAACTCAACTACAACACAACATATCTGCACTTACAAAACATATATTTAATGAATTATATCAAAAATATCTCAAAAAAGATAATAAATTATAGAATGAACCCTATCTTGACCCATTTGTTTTTTATATTAAAGGCAAATATGAAGCAATATTTTAAAACCAAATTTCTACTACTATCTTTGATGAACTAGCAACAAAAGCAAAAGACTATACTTGTTCTGCCAATGCTGTTAAAATCAACCCCAAACAACATGACTTTTATTTTTACTAATATTTAACTATTTATTAAAACACTGCTACCCAAAACTATAATATAGACACAATGAACAAATAACAAGCAATTGATTCTCTTACTATCAAACTTATTGATACAAACTTTCTTATATAGGTAATTACATACTTTGACTATACATATGGCAACTCTTTTATCTACTTTTAAATCATTAAGTTCTATAAAAAAAAATGCTTTTTCTGAAGCAGAAACAATTCTTTGCAACAAATTTAACATCAAATTTGAAATTTACATCTCTATAAAAAAGACACTTTTTCTTAAAACAGAGAAAGAAACTCCTTTTCACTAAATCTGTCTTTTACAAATCTTATAAATGCAGCTATTACCTTATTAAAAGAAACAACTGTAGTAGTTAATAAGAAAAATAATGTAAGTAGGTAGACAGAAAAGCCTATTTATATGAAGAATCAAGAAAATGATTGTTAGACTCAATACACAGAGCAGACTATGGAACTCTTTACAGCTGTGAGAGCTGAGCTTCAAATGATGAGAACCCTTGTAGAAGACAATATATTACAACATTTTCAAAATTCTTTGACTCTAATGCATGTTACAATTTATTCTTATATAATAACAATATACTACTTATTTATTACTTACAAATATTATATTCTTTTATTCAATATTTACAACATCACAACTTCATCAAGTCATTTAAAATATTTATTAATTTATCTCATACAGAAACTTATATTTATACTAACTACAATAACAACCTACTTCCTAATCATAATATACTCTTATACTATTAATACTATAAATATTATCAACTATTTTTAAAATCCTCTTTTAATCTTCTTAACAAGAATATCTTGCTTAAACTCAATATTGCAATATATAATGTTTAAGGATACAACACATAAGAAAAAAGATTGCTATAAGAAAATTACTGTTTAACTAATAACTTACATATAATTAGTCTTACTGAAACAAAAATCTTTAAAAATACAAAAACTAAGTTCTGGAACACATCTCATTATTTATACTTCTGGTTCAATTCTACAGAATCTAAAGAAATAATATATATAATGATTAAAAATAATATTCAGCTTTATATACATAATATAATTACACAATCTGGTAGTACTATTGCTATAGACCTATTCTTCAAACATGATTATAAATTTAGAATTATTTTAGTATACCTCTTATCTACTAATACTGCTAACTGCAAACTTACACAAAACATCATTACTACATAGACATAACAAGCAATATTATCCAACCTATATTCTATCATATTTAGAGATTTCAATGCAGACAACAATATCATTACACTATCAGGAACTAAATTTCAACTACTCAATTACTTGCATAGTATAAATATGTATAACTTAGCAGACCATATCAACAATTTACAAAACACTTGACATAGTACTCGATACCAAATTAGAATAGACTATATATGGGTCCATGATGCTCTTATACTATACTTAAATGAATTTAAACTTAACAATTTATCATCCTCAACTAATAGTAATTACTAAATCCTAATCTCTACATAGATATTTTCATTTACAGTAACTAAAGCCAGACACAAAAGCAAAAGTAAATGATAAATATTTAATTGCAAAGCTATGTTCAAAAAAGACTGAAAAGATTTTACAGATTAAATAAATTTGAATATAATACAACACCAGGTTTTAATTATAATAAACACAACAGAAAGTCTTAAAAAAACCTGGCATAAAATACATACTAGTATTATTAATACTGCATTTCAACATATTCTAAACAAAAAATATACTATTAAAAACTTTCATCATACATTTATACCAAAAGCAATCCAATTATATTATAATCTTAAAACTATTGGACATATTATATACTATGTTAAAAAACTCTTTTTATACCAAATACTATTATCTGCTAATATTTAAAACCTTATTGATTACATTAATAATACTTATAACTTTATTATTGAATTACTATCTAACTATTAATTCAGCCTAGCTACTTGATACAGCATACAAAAACCTTCTGAAAAACACTTTACAATGCCAGAAACATTGAAAATTCCAAACATCTTTGTAATTATATCAACACAGCTACAAATAAATGATATAAATAATTATTTATTCAACTAACCAAAATGATCAACAGTATATTAAACTAATATACAGATATAGTACATCTTCAAAACATCAAATCTACTAATAATATATATAATTATTAATCTTATAGAGATTAAACAACATGTTAGTGAACATTTTAAAATATGAACAGCCCATTATCAATTAATAAAAATATTTTTAATCAAAATTGGAAAACTGTTGTTATGAAACTTTTTGCTTTTCTTTGCACTTGTTTATAAGTATAAGTTAGTATAGCATAGTAATAGGGTTCGAAACCCTTATAAACAGTTTGCATAAATAAGTTAGTATAGCATAGTAATAGAGTTCAAAACCTCAAAGTAAGGTACAAAACCCTGTTATAGTTAGCATAATGTAGTAATAAGGTTCTAAACTCCAATATTGGGTTCAAGACTCTAATCTAGAATTCCTAATCCTAGGTACAGGTCCAAAACCCCAGCAGGAGGTTTGAGACCCAACTACTGAAATCTGTATAAATAGGGTGTATGCCTAGTAAATAAAGCTTTAGTTAATTGCTAAGTTAATAAATAAATATGATATAAAATTGAGACCCTACTCGTAGCCAAAGTGATAAGTGATAGTCCTGTGTAGTATAGCCTAGTATTTAATTCCTAACCCTCATATTATTGTTTAAAAACTGACAACCTGTTAGAGTTAGGCATGTGACTTCTGTCAACCTATCAGCAACCCAGTAATTAAGACCACCCTGAACTAGTCTTGTCTGTTAGTTAGAAGCTGAGTTGAGGCCCTGTCTATACTTGTAGTACTGTGCTAAACCGGCAACATATAAGGAAGACTCTCCCCTACTACAATTTTTTGGTGCCGATTGTGTGGAAAAATACCGGAATGGATAAACATCAAAGGGACATGTAACTAATCATAGATAATTACTATGTACATACAAGTAGTAGAAGTGTTGGAAAAAGAAGAACATATACAAGTACTGTGGGTACAGACAGTAATAATAAGACCAAGAGTATAGGAAAATGTGAAAAAATGTAATTAATGATTTAACTCCAGGGGACAGTAATTACGATTTCAGATGTATGAATAGAGGGAACAATCAGGAAGGTAGCAAACCCCCTAGTAATGAGAGTCTATTGGATAATCCAAACCTGCCGATAAACTATAAACAGCAACCAACCTCAGATCAACAAACAATGCAATTATTGCAACTCTTAGCAAATGCTTTAAAACTGTTTCGAGAGTCACAATTGGAATTAGGCGAATGGAATATAGTAAACTATCTTATGTTTAGTAGGAGAAACCAGGACCCTGTAGAATGGATTGAGTTGATCACATGAGCATTCAATGCCAACAACATCCAAGAAGTCAGGCGAATTGTAATAGCAAGTGCATACCTTTCTGACCTTGCCGTGCTGTGGTAGGAAAGTTTAAGAAACCAGAGAATAAAAATACATTACTGGAATAACAAGACAATGGCAGGACAAAGTTTCATATACCAGTTTCATCGAAACTTTTGTACTTCGGCTCTAATTAACCAGTAGAATACTGAATTACTAACAAGATGGCAATGCGTAGGAGAAACAGTAGACCAATACACTGCAGACATATTGGTATTGTTCAATCGAGTCACCTGAGTTAGGAACCAGTACCCCGAATTAACTAAGGCACAAATGTTCATTCAAAAACTTTGTCCAGACCTATCACTGGTTATAAGACTATTTATGCCAAATACATTCCAGAAAGCTATTGACAGGGCATGAACATGTGAAATAACTTTTGCAAGAGGAATGTTGGTTTGTGGACTAGCATTATATCATCAGCTAGCCTATGCGACCACCCAAGCACCCATGTTACCATTATACCAACTAATGTATCTCTTGAACCAACCAGTTACATCTGCACAATCTCCAAATGCTTCAATAGAGCAAGTTATAACACTACTCTGAAAGGTGGCCATGGCAGTAAAGAATAATAGTAACAATAACTATAATCAGTCATGCCTTCTATAAAATGGAAACTAACTTGATAGAATAAACTGGCCACCCATATGCTATGCTTGCCAACAAGTAGAACAGTATACTCATGAGTGTCTAACCAACAATCGTGTCAATAATAATAGGAACAGTAATAATCTACTAGTTCTGCCTCAGAATAATGCCTCTATGAATGATAATAGGATAGTAGAGGAAACTTCAAGAGCACAAGCAATGATAGTGCAAATACAAGACAAATTTGAACCTTTAAACTCAAAAGTGCACCTTTAGAGGTTAAGAGTGTATAACTAACCACAAACCTCTCTATTGCAAAGATAAAAAAAGCATACATGGTGAAAAGGAAACGTGTTGATGAAGAACCTACTGAACTAGAGCTTTCGCCTAGGAACAGTCATAATGGTGGAGACAATCAAGCAAGTAAACAAGCAAGTAATCAGAAAAGTAAGCAAGGAAACAGTAAAAAGGTCATAAAAAGAAAGATTATGAAGCCAGTGGAACCTCCAGTAATGGCGAAAATCCAGCCATATTCGATAATAACAGACCTGCAAAACAAAAAGGCTGACATAACATATGCTCAGCTCTTTCAAGTAGCACCTAACATACAGAAGGAGGCATTGAAGGTGTTATAGTCTGAGAGAGTGACGAAAGGGAAACTTGCCAAATTTTGTCTCAATAGGAGTAATGATTTATATATAACATCAATGTACTATAATGCTCAAGTAAACGGTAAACCAATCATTCTGATCTTGGACAGTAGCTCCTCTGGTTGTGTTGTTTCTACTAGGTTCCTAAAGGATATTGGCATAATGATTGATTATCCATCTACAGTAATGATAATAGGCATATACAGCGAACAAAAAAGGCTACTAGGAGAGATTGACGAATTTTCAGTAACTGTTAGAGAAAAAATCATAATGTCCCAAGCAGTCATAACTGATGCCAGAAACTATATGATAATCGTAAGAAATGATTAAATAAGAAAGGCTCAAGCACAATTGGATTGAGAATCCTGTGAGTTAATGCTAAGAGATGGAAACGAGAGGATAAAGGTTTCAACTGAATATTGTAAGCCAGCGAATGTTGGGAATCGAATAGCAAAGGTGGTCACAAATGAGAAAAGGAAGAAAGAAGATGAAGGAAGTGATTCAGAAAGTAATGAAGATGATAAAGATGAGGATGAATTAGAATTTAGTGAAGAGGATGAGTATGAAGAGGAGAAAGGGTTGGTGAGTCAAACATATTTGTATTGCAAGTTCTATTCTATAAGAGAGGAGACCGATGTCATATGCAGGCTGTGCTTAAAGAGAGGACACTATGAATCAGAGTGTATGTGAAATGAAGTTGTGGGTCTAAATGCAAGACTACATATAGAGGAAAGAAAGACAGATAACTTCAAGCTAGAAAATATGACCTCAGATCAGCAGCATTAAATAAGAAAGATATTAAGAAGGTATGAGGACATTTTCGTCCATGAACCTGACCAGCTAGGTAGGATGTCCATTATGCATCATGAAATTTATACAGAGAGAGGCCCTCCTATAAAGCAACAGTTTTACTCTATGTCCAAGGTAGAGCATGAGTTTATTGGGCAGAAAATAAAGAGAATAAAGGAAGCTAGGTTAATTCATCTGTCATGCAGTCTGTGGGCATCTCCTATCGTATTGGTTAAGAAAAAAAATGAAAAAATGAGGCTGTGTGTTGACTTTAAAAAGCTAAATTAATGAACAAAACATGATAGCTACCCCCTCCCAAGAATTAATGAGTTATTGGAAGCCCTCAAGAACTCGACCTGGTATTTCATCCTGGACCTCGCCAGTGGGTTCTGGCAGGTTATAATTCATCCACATGATTGTGAAAAGACAGCCTTTATCACCAAATTCAGGCTATATGAATTTGTAGTGATGCCCTTTGGCCTAACAAATACTTTCACCATGTTTCAGTAATTAATAGATCACGTACTTCAAAAAGAGATGTAGGACTTCATCTTGGCCTATATAGATAATGTCAACATCTATTGCTTCAGTTTTAAAAAACACTTGAGTCATGTGGTCATCATTCTTGGTAAACTGCACTAAGTGAACCTGAAGTTGAATCCAGACAAGTGTTATTTTGGACAAGACTGAATAGAGTTCCTGGGACATGAAATCTCTGGCAAAGGTATAACCCCAACTGTGACAAAAGTAGCCACTATAAGTAACTTTTTTCGACCCAAGAACCTTCGTGCATTGAGAGGATTTCTAGATTTGGCTGGCTTCTATCATCACTTCATTAAAGATTTCTCAGATATAGCCATGCCTCTTTACAACTATTGAAAATAGGAGAAAATTTCATCTGGAAGAAGGAGTAACAAGAAGCATTCAATGAATTAAAGAGTAGGCTCACTTCAGCTCCCATCCTTGCTCACTCTCAGGATGATGTTGGATTTGTTTTGTACACAGATGCATTATACCTTGCTCTTGGTGCTGTTCTATTTCAGCCTAGTGATAATGGGCTTAAAGGTATTGTGAAGTATGCCAGTCAATCAACAAAGCCTGCCAAGCAAAATTACACAATAACTAAGTTAGAGTGTACTACTATCATTTGGGCCATAAAGAAGTTTCACCAATACCTCTACAGATCTCAATTTACAATAGTGACTGATCATACAGCTTTGACCTACTTTAACAATATGGCTAACCCAACTGGCAGAATGGTGAGATATATTATGACTCTTCAGGACTATGATTTCATGATAAAGTACTGACCTAGGAGGCAATTGGAGAATGTCGATGGGCTATTATAGGTAAAGGAGTCTGAGTAAAAAAAAAAAAAAAAAATTAATAAAAAATAATAACAAAAAAATTAATAATAATAATAATAATAATAATATATATATATATATATCTGTGCATAAATAAGTAATAATAAGCATAACATTAATAATAACACAGACATAGTAGTTAAGGGTCAGCTATGACGTTTATGTGCAGAGTCTGGAGCACATAAATCAATAACCTAGTAAAAGTACTAACATAACCAGCTGCAAAACAACGTAACAACTGAAAGAAACAAAAAAAAAAAAAAAAAAAATGATGAGCCAAGAGAGAAACCCAACCATATATGAGTATTTTCGAGCTAGCTACCCTAAGGTGAATTGAATCTACCACTCAGAAACTGCTCTTAACCAATTATAAGTAGATTCTTGACCCAAATCCAGTTCAGGTGACAGTGTCCTGGCATATATATATACAAAAAAAAAAAAAAAAAAACTGACAAGCTAAACAAATCCTTAAGATAGAACTCAAAGATTATACTAACCTGATTCAGTACCTGACTAAGTTAGAGCTGCCTAGAGAATATTCAAAGGAACAAAACTGAAAGTTAAGGAATCAGTTCAGGTATTATGTTGTACAAGAAGGAGTGCTATATCAGAAGAACCATCAAGAGCCTGATCGGCCTTTAAGGGTACTAAAGCATGAAGAAGTAAGGATGGTATTGAGAGCTTTACATGACAACCCCACATCTGGCCATTTAGGTGAAAGAGCAACAATAGAGAAAGCATGAAGATAGTACCATTGGAATCAAATAATAGGAGATATTAAAAACTATATACAGAGTTGTGATGCCTGTCAATAATATAAGAAACCAAAAAATAAGAGGTGTTACACCTAATACAGGTGGCACAACCTTTCGACTGAGTAGGAATGGACATAGTGAGGCTCTTGCCTCTTACAAGAAACAGTAACAGGTACCTGGTGGTAGCAATAGAGTATTTGACGAAATGGCCCGAGGTTTGAGCGTTATCCGACTGTATGGCAGAGTCTGTTATTGCCTTCATGTTAGAAGACATAATTGGTTGACATGGCTGCCCCTAACAGATTTTGACGGATCAAGAGACCCATTTTAAAAACCAGATTATAGAGAAGGCCTGTAACCGGGCCAGTATCAAGCACAAATTTTTGTTCATATATCACCTACAGACCAACAGTCTTGTTGAACAGTTCAATTGAACTATCTGTGAGGCACTAGCAAAGTGCATAAGTTAGTACCAAAGGAACTGGAATGAATATATGAGCTCTGCTCTATTTGCTTGCAGGACAGCCAAGCATGGTATGACCAAATATGATCCTTTTTACCTGATGTATAGAAGAGAGGCTGTGTTACCTATAGAATTACTGCTGAAAACCTACTTAATGGATCCTATGAATGATGACTACTACAAGTCTATGGTTTTAGGCAAAACCTTAAAATTGGTGGACGAACTGTTTGAAGTTTGGATCAAAGCATGTGAGAACATTCGCAAGGCCCAACAAAAGCAGAAGTGAGGTCATGACTAACAATACTCCTTGCAAAGTTTTGGGATCGAAGATAAGGTGTTAAGGTATCAGGCCAAGCTAAGAAAACAATTAGGTGACAAATTAGAAGAAAAGTGATTGGAACCATACTGAGTGCATGATGTAATAGGTAATGGTACATATCAATTATATACAATGGGAAATGATGAGAAGATAATAAAAGGGGCAGTGCATGATAGTTAATTAAAATGCTACAAAGCACAAAATAATGACAGAATGAGGTAATAGTAAAATTATATAAAAAAAAAAAAAAAAAATATGTATATATATATAAGAAAAAAAAAAAAAAAAAAAAAAGAGAAATGGAATGACGTTTCGAAACTTTAAAAAAAACAATCCAACAACTTGTGGACCAGATGAAATCTGACAAAGAACTGAAGGTTAAGAAGGAGGAAGTAATCTTTCGATACCAGGACCAAGAGATTCATAAAGGGTTTGGATAAACGGAAAGAAGGACCAAGGCCCAGCAAATCTATGACCATTTGGCTTTGTATCTTCAAGACTTGAACCACCCCATGGAAACCGAACTTGCAATGTCTATTGAAGCTGCTAAAGAAACCTGAAGTGAAAAACTAAGTAATATGTGTAGCGACATTGAAGATCTGAATCCAAGGATCCTATTGATGGCTGAGGTATTGGAGACCTATTATAAAGTAGAAAGCTTGCTATTTGAAAAGGATTGAGATGATGAAGCATAAAGGGAGCTGGTCGAGTGACTCCTAGCCCCTAAAGTAGGCTTAGTATAAAAAATTGCAAAGCGAGTGTATATGTTGTTTGCCATGTAGGGTGAGTGGTATATGTGTCAAGTTCAATATATATTGATTTCGGTGTTGAAGCGAATGTTAGAGGAAGATTTTTCTAAGGCAATGTTAGCAGAAGCAGAAAGGTTGAGAGAGGAGGAATTTTGAAAAATGATGATGAGTTCACAGGAGCTCACTCTTTAAGCAAAGGAAGATGTTACGAAACTTTTTGTTTTTCTTTGCACTTGTTTATAAGTATAAGTTAGTATAGCATAGTAATAGGGTTAAAACTCTTATAAACAGTTTGCATAAATAAGTTAGTATAGCATAGTAATAGGGTTCGAAACCTCAGAGTAAAGTACGAAACTCTGTCATAGTTAGCATAATATAGTAATAGAGTTCTAAACCCTAATATCGGGTTTGAGACCCTAATCTAGGGTTCCTAACCCTAGTACAGGTCCAAAACTCCAGCAGGGGGTTTGAGACCCAATTACTAAAATCTGTATAAATAGGGCATATGCTCAGTAAATAAAGCTTCAGTTGATTGCTAAGTTAATAAATAAATATAGTATAAAATTGAGACCCTACTTGTAGCCAAAGTAATAAGCGATAGTCCTGCATAGTATAGTCTAGTATTTAATTCCTAACCCTCATATTATTGTTTAAAAACTGACAAACTGTTAGAGATAGGCATGTGACTTCTGTTGATCTATCAGCAACCCAGTAAACGAAACCACCCTGGACTAGTCTTGTCCGTTAGTTAGGAGCTAAGTTGAGGCCCTGTCTATGCTTGTAGTACTGTGCTAAACCAGCAACATATAAGAAAGACTCTCCCTTACTACAACACTGTATATCAATCTAACACTAGCATTAATACTGAATAGTATATTCCTATACTTTAAGAAATTACTACAAAAGAAATTATAAACACTATACAACAATTATCTAATAACAAAGCCTGTAGGCCTACTGAAATTAGTTATAAAATAATTAAACATCTTAGTTCTAATATACAATCTGCATTTATAGTATTCTTTAACAAATGTTTAATTATACAAAATATTCCAAAACAATAGAAATCTAGTAGAATATATTCTATCTTAAAAAAATCAGAATTCAATGAAAACCTTAATAATACTTGACCTATTAGTCTAATTGAACATACAAAGAAACTATATACTAAAATCCTTACTAACCATTTATCACAAGTTTTAACTTAACACCAAATTCTTAATTTATATAACTATGTTGCACTTTCTGGCAACTCAACTAACAACCCAATCCATATACTCAATAACTTCTTTGAAGATGCCAAATGCATCAAAAAACACATCTGAATTTTGTCTCAAGACATGAGCAAAGCATATAATTTTGTAAATATATATCTTCTAACCAAAGCTCTACAATGTCTCAATATGCCTAACACATTAGTCAACATAATAACCAATCTTTTATACAATTAATCTAATCAAATTATTACTAATCTTGAACTTATACCCTCATATAAGGTACAAGATAATATAGACCAAGATAAAATTATAACCCCTTTTCTTTGGTAAATTTACTATGACCCTTTAATAAGTTATATATACAAGAAATATACTAGCTACACTACAACAACTAAATAGCTTACTCAGATTAACTCTAGTAGATATCAATTTACTACTACCTCTACATTTTTACTGGCATATATAAATGATATACTATAGCTTGCAAACTCAGTAAAAGAGCTTCAAGCAATAACTTAAGCAGCTGCATCCTTCTACACAATGGCCCATATAAAAGTTAATTCACACAAATCCTTCTTAACTTCAAATATTAAATCTACTATTCATATTAAATTCATGAATCAAACTATCTAAGCACAACTACAAAATATTCTTTTTAAATTTTTAGAATGCTAGTTTACAGCTGCATTACAATATATAACTCAAACAAAATTAATACAACAAAAAGCACTTGAACTTAACAACATATTAAAAACTAAAAATATTACAGATAAACAAGCTGCATATATCATAAACATCATAATTATTTTTACTTTAGAATATTATATACACAATATAGTATTACTATATACAACATATAACTATATATTATTACAATACTTTACTACAGCCAAACACAAAGCTAAACTACTAGTATCTATACTAAATAGTATACTTTTAAATCATAATATATATGATATTAAAAACATAGAAAATAAAAGTACAACATCATATATCTAAATTTTATCTCTGTATTAATAATTCAAATTTAATAAGCATTAGTACCCATATTCAACTTTAACAGTTGCAAACCAACTTGTAGTCTACAACTAATATTTTACAATATTCTCATCTATATATAAATGAACCCAATAAAAACACAACTATCTACAAAATCATACAACTATTTAACAAGCTTCAGATAACCCTACAAGCCAATTCTAATATTCTTAAACTCTACATACTTCAATACTTATATACATCTATTAAACAATTTCTTCATATTTATAAACTCTATATACAATTTAAAAAGCAACTATGTACTAAAGAAATAATAAGAGGATGGTGATCCTAGTGTAATGGTTGGATTGTCATCCTTCAAGTGGCAGGTCTAAGGTTCAAATCCCACCTATGACAAAATTTGGAAATTAACCTGTGTTATAGCAAACTGTCTCTTGACAATCGGTTGGATTTGTGTATCTGTAATCTTAAGTCGCACCATCTTGAATGGGAGCTCAGGGCATCTATGCCAAGTGTAACGTTACATGTACATAGAGGAATGTTAATAACCGGTATCATATAAGACTTCGGTGCAAATCCATGATAAGACTATTAAGTGTAGTAAACTAAGAAACTGAAGAGTCAGAAGCCCACTTGAAAATTCCTGAGTAAAGAGGTAGCATGAACTTTTGATGATATGATCAGACCAATAGAAGCCCATGAAACACCCCCAAAGGGATAGGTGGATAAACCGGATGTCAAGATATGTAGAGGAGCACATAACCAACCAGGCCACCAGAATCGCTGGAGGAAAAGGATACATAAGTATACCATACCAGGCTATCTGGATTGGAAGTCAGGGGAGTCCTGTCAGTCCTGAGTAGCAGTTAGTAAGGGATGATAAAGAAAACATCGCGATGATAGGTACTGGGGTTCTAGTGAACTTTACAAGGGTAGAAATAGTATAACGTAGTGGTTAAACAGGTAACCTCTGTAACTGCAAGTGTTAGATAACTATAGCATGTTGCATAAAACTAGATTAGCTGTGTGTGGAACACGAAAGGTTCTAGTAAGTTTCCTGTCAAGAATAAACTAGTCCTAAGGGTACTTGAAGGCATCGGGTACTTTGAATAGGTGTAGCCTTGAAGATGTCCCCATGAGACATGATGGACTACATATGCAGAGGGTTTAAATAGGCAAGACCCGTAGTTGGCTTGCAGGTATGGCACCTAGTGTAGAACCTGTATAGTAATGTATAGGCGGACTACTTAAATTAGGCACCAAAAGTGCACGTGTAGTTAGTTGTAACCTCCTATGTAAAGGAGCTCCTGGAGGCACCTGTGTTCAAATATATGAATAAAAACATCAACTTCTAAAGACAGGGACTTTAACTTAAAAAAAAAAAAAAAAAAAAAACTAAAGAAATAATATATCTTAAGCAACTAACATTATATAACAACTCTGTATTACTTGATTGGAAGCTCATATCTTTATGATTACAACATATATCTAAAAGTCATAAACTACTATGGTTTATTATATTTGAAAATACAATTATTACTAATCACCAATCAAGACTAATAAATCTTTAGTTGCAATTGTCTAATATTAATTCCATATTATTTACTACTGAACATTACAAATATGCACCTAAATCTTAGATAATTGCATATGACTATAATAACAACAACAATGCTATTAGCAAGACATGAAAATACAACCAAATAGAAGATACAATATTTATAACATACTGGTTAATTGACTTTGACACATCATATACTAAACTATATCTTTCAGTCAATTATATTTGCAAATAATGCATAAGATGTTACTTTAACTCTAATTATATACAAAATAAATGCATATTTAATATTTCTATTAACCTTACAACTAAGTTTCTTAAAAGGAAAATTAACTTCAAATTGTCTAATACTCTAGACTTTTATGCAAATCTATTAAACCTACTATACTCTATTGCATTCTGAAACCTAACAACAATAACTTTACAATCTAATATTACAATATATAACAATACTGTACTTGACATCTTTACACAAAATCAGGCTGCACAAACTTTACAACAAATTGCACAAAAAACAATTCACTGCATTCATAATTCACATTTTATACAAATGGTTCTGTAAACAACATTACAAATAACAAATACAAAATAAACATCAGATGAATTCAAATCCAAGATGAAACTATTTTGCATTAATATTTTGTAAAAATTAAATTTTAGCCCTTATTATATAAGGCAAAGCTTATAGCAATTCTTTCTGCAATTATCACTTACCCAAAAATGAGCACTATAACAATATATACAGACTCATAATCTATTATTTTTAAATATAACAAACTTATACAATTATTACCTACATCTAACAGACAATATTCTTATAACTATTAGCCAATATAGCATATATTACTTAACTTTATTACTGCATATCAAATTCAAGTAAATCTTCAAAAAGTAATTGCATATAGCAACAACACATTTAATAACATAGTTAACAAACTAGCCAAAAACCCAAATCAATCATATATATTTACTATTCTTTACAATAATAAATACAATCCATCATATTACTTCTACTATGACAAATATCCTATAGAGCAACCTGCATATAGAACAATTAAAAATATTAGTAATGCCTATAATATAGCAATATGGTTCTTTCAACACTGAATAGAAAACATTTTATCTTTATTCTTACTAATTAACTGAAAAGCTACTTGGCTTTTCTTTAATAACAATCACAAAAGATCTACATCTTATATTAGCTTCAGTTTATATTATGAAAAAACCTTTAAAATTAAACTTATATTAGGAATACTACTTATACTATCTCACTTTTATTCTCTTTATTCAACAATATACTCAGATAAATACTGCATTTTATGCAATATATATGACAGTCAGTTACATTAGCTAATATGTTCAAACTTATATATACTAAACTTTATTATTATTAACACAATACAACAATTCTTTAACAACTTATGACTAAATATAACAACTATATAATTATAAGAACTATATGACAAACTTATTAATTACCTATATATTTCTTCAAACAATCTTATTAGAAATTACACAAATATATATACAACTATACAAGGCTTCATTCTAATCATATTAATTAATACTATATAAGAATATACTACTAGCAACCAGTTAGCAATTAATACTATAATAAAATTTTTAATTCAACTATCTCAAAACATATATAACCAAATCTGAAAACTATACTGTATTCAACTATCAAATTAGAAATAGCAAAATAATATCTCTAACCAACTATTATGTAATCAATCAACTAACTCTAATACTTCAATCAGATTACTATTACAAATCTAACTATCATATATTTACAGTTGTACTTGTAAACTTCTGGACCAATAGCATACAAATGATTTCTACAACTTCTATATTTGCCTACTACAAGGAAAAGCAAATAAAAAACTATTTAAATAGATATCTGAATAGATAAACTATAGTACTTCTACTAATAACATCTTACAATATAAAATCTAGGTGAGTTTTAATTGCTTTAGTAGGTTTAGATTGCAGATAAATTATATAAAATTAGATAATAATTTTGTTTATAGTCTGAGTCTCATTCTTGTAAAAAATTTGTAAATTGGCTCTAGCTTGTATCAACTTATATAGTTGCTCATAATAAATTAATAATAAAAATAAAAGTAAAACCTTACCTTAATACAAAAAAAAAAATTTGTTTTATATATTATTAAGTTTTTTTAAGTTAGCTTATGAGTTTTCTAGATTACACAAGATTTATATATAAATTCATGTAATATAAACAAAATTTATATATAAATCATATGATATTATATGATTTGCTATATAATTACTATTAAAAATAATTTATGTTACTTTTACTCTTAAATAGAAGACTTATAGATAGGTCTCAAGTATAGCATCTAGTAGATAACCTGTAGACAGAACCTTTAATTAAATAATAACTAAAGTTAAATATATAACTAATTGTACTTTTGTTAATAGACTATATATATTACATGTAATTATATATTATTTAATAAAAGATATACAGACAAGATTGCTGCTTCAAACTAAAAAAAAATTGTTCTAATTTCTTTAGTGTTATAATAGAAGAAGTAAAAGAAGAATCTTCATAGTCAAAATAAGTAACATTTCTATAATCTGCTTCTTTCTTTAGAGTTTTTTTTTTTTTTTAAAAGAATTTCAATAATAAGATTTATTATAAATTTAAGAAAAAGATCTTTGACTGTATATGTTATTTCTTTTATAATTATTTTTTTTATTAAATTGTTGTTTAGCTTATCTGATTTTACATTTAGCAATAAAATGTTCTGTATATTTACAATAGTAGTAGTAGTAAGAATTCTTGGCTTAAAGTTTGTTGATATTAAATATAGCTATATAGTTGCTAAGTTGGAATTAAGATAGTTGCTGTTACTAAGCTAAGTTGATACTAAGTTTGGAAATCTGGTTTGTTAGTTATTTGATAACTTGGTCTGTTTTTGTAGTAGTATTAAAAATTATTACATGTTCAGTTTTTTATTACTTTGCAGTATTAATAGTAGCATTTATGTTAGCAAGTTTGCTAGCTTATATATTGATAAAAAATTTAGAACAGTTTTTAAATAAATAGTTGTTTAGTAAAATCTGCAAAAAAGACATTATTAGAGTTAACTTATCTCTTTAATTGTCTAAAATGCTTGATATATATATTTATTACATCTAATTCTTGTATATTAAAAAGCTGGTTTTGCCAAATAGCTTTTTGTTTAGATGTATAAAATTGAGTTCTAAACAAATATTTAAAGCTAAAGGTATGGCAATCTAGTAAAGTAGTCAGGTTATTAACTTCCAAGTAGTAGGTTGGATATTCAAATTCTATTAACAGTGAAAATTTGGATAATTATCTATATAATCTAGTATTATAACAACTGTTTCTAATGATTGGATTAAGATATCTGTAATTATAATCACATTAGCATAACTGGCAAGTTATGAAGTATATGTGTAACCTGTTATACAAAAGAATGCAAACCAACAAATTAGATAGTGCAAACTTAAGATAAGTCCTTGTGGTTATGCAAATCTGTAAAAATTAAAGAACAAAAAACCTATTTGAAAAGACCTAAGTAGAGAGATAACACAAATCTTTGACAGTACTACTGTAAAAGCTAAATCTAAGAAATAGATACCAATGCTAAAGTAGCCAAAAAGGCAAGAACCTCTGAGTTGGAAGTTTCGAAGATACTACCAATCAGGCTATCAGATCAGATCAAAAAAAAGGATATCAGGCTGACTCAATATACTGATAAACTGATCATAGTTCTACATAAGCTATTTGGATTAGAAGTTTGATAAAAGAAGCAAAGGTATACTAAAGTACTAGGAATATGCTATGAAGTAGATACTAGATCTAATTGAACTTTACAAGGACATAATAGTTTAATGATTAGCTCTAACTGCAAGTGTTGATTCTGCCATAGCAATATCTGAATCAGCTGCAAAAATAGATAAATAGCAGGCTTCAGAAGATTTACTTCAAAAATAACTGTCCTAAAGTTGAAATGAAAGATTTAGGCTTGACCTGATAAAATAACATAGAACAGATTCAGAAGATTTAAATGAAACACCTAAGCAAAGGTGTTAGATACAGTAATTGGTAAGAAATATTAGATAAACTTCTTAAATAAGTAATATAGAAAGTTATATAAATAGTTAATTGTATGTTCTTTCTGTAATAGCTCCTTATAGAACTATATTTCTAAAATATGTTAATAAAGTTAAAAGACCAAAAAGATTATCTTAATATCAAAAAAACAAATATTTAAAACTTTTTTTTTAGTTAACATAATTATCAAAAGTATTTAAAAGTAGATTAAGACTTTGTCACTAATCTAATGCAATTTATTTTAAATATACAAAGACAAGTTCTAATTTTCAAGCAGCATTTTACTTGTTAGCAGTAGCAGCTTTTTAAAAATCTTTAAGCCATTGTTCTAAATCTTAAGTTTTATTATTATGAAAGAAGTTAGCTTTTATAAAAAATTTTTTATTTCTATTTAAAGCAGTAGTAAGATCAGTTATAGCTTGTGCAGTATCTTGTAAAACTTATTATTCTATATTATTAGATAAGTCAAATAAGTAATCAAGAATAGGTAGAAGTGAAAAAAGAAGTTAAGGTTAAAGAAGAATATATTGAAGTAAAACATAAATAAATAAGGTAAAGAATGAATAAGTTAAGATAAAGATGAAGAAAAAGAACTATTTTCAAAAGGCTGTTGTTGAGATAAATCAAAAGAAGTATGATATAAGCTAAAAGGTTCTGTAAAATCTACAAAAGCAGTAATATATTCTTTTGTTTTTAAATTATTAGTAATTATTAGAGAAGTTCATAAAGGCCAAGTAGGAGTGTAATGACTTTAGAAAATTTAGTAAATGTAACAAATTTATTATAAGAAACTAAACTATTTTCTGAATTGCATAAAAAAAAAATATTATCAGAAAAAGTAATATTATTATTAGTAGTAAGTAGTAAAATAGAACTTTCTAAATTTTTAAGATATTACCTATATTTTTCTGGTTCTTTGAATTAAAACTTTGTAAAATGTTAAGATAAAGATTAAAAACATTTTGGTATTTAAAAAATAAAGTAGTAAGTTGAAAAAAATTAGTGTAGCTTCTAACTAAATCTAAAATTATTATTCTAGAATTACTAATATCTTGTTGATATTGACAACTAAAAATAATATCTCTAATGTGTAATTTGATTTGGATATAGATTAGTAAGAATAGTAAAGTTATCTTAAATTTAAAAAAAATAATGTTAAGCTAAAAAGATAATTCTGTATCAAGTTTAAAATTGTTTAAAAGATAAGCAAAAGCTAGTATGTTATAAGAAGTAACACTAAATCTGGATACTGTATTTGAAGTATATCTACTGCAAGATAAAATCTAGTTAAATATGCTTATTAATAACTTTAAATATTCTTATTATGAGTGTGGGTCTCATAGCTTAATGGTTAAGCTCCCATATCCCCATAGTTAAGGTTAACGGTTCAAGTCCGACTGATAACAAAATTGAAAGATTTTAGCTTCTGTAACCATAAGGAGCCTGTAATTGAACACGAAGCCCTGTGGTCAAGTCCAAGTGCAGTATATGATGAAAAAAAGGAATTCCTAGAAAGAAACTGACTTTGCAGAGTGTGGGCACTACATGTGACAGCGGCATCACAGAAAGTTCTGTTATGCAAAAGAGTTGTGCATGTAAGTCCTCTGGAGATGGGGCAGTACCAACATCTCTGCATTCAACTTGTAGAGTACTTGATTGGGAGGGTGATACCAAGGTAACACGAACTGGAGTGGTGAGAGAAGCGGTGTATGCATAGAAGGTTTGTGACAAAGGATTAGCCTTATCAAGATTAGAAGCACCTCTAGTGCTGTGGAACGACTAAGAATAGAAGGTAACCATCTGCATAGAGAAGTTGTAGTCTGTCTTGTATGTCTAAAGGTTCCAAACCGGAGCTCTGGTCACACCTATATAGAAGCCTATGGCAAAACAAGTGGAATATACCAACATAAACACTGTACCAATTATGGTTGAGATACCTAAATTGGAAGTAGAAACTTACTCGAACATGATGTGAACACCTTAGTCTAAATGTAAATTCAGGCTAGGATGTTCTTAAAAAGGCAGGGGGATTGCCCACGGTTGAAAACAGAATAAAGGAAAACTTGCAGCATGGTGTGACAGTAGTGGAAACATCGGTCAATGGCTGGAAGAGGATGTGTACTCATCCCCAAAATAGAGTTCCATCTATATCATAAAAGGGAGTATTTAAAAGGCAGATTAGATGCACAATCCATTGGAAATGACGCTAAGACCAAGAAGGATTGCAAATCAGCAGCAGCAGCAAGAACCTGGCTTGAGATACATGCTACCAGTACCTGAATTGGGAAGTTAGCAGTAGCAGCAGAAACCTGGCTTGAGATACATGCTAGAGAGGCATCCTTCAGGCAAACCAAAGATGGTAGCTCAAAAGGAGCGAATGACCTGGTGGACCAATTTGGGAGTTGTAAAAATAGGTTGTGAGACATGAGAGGAATATGTAGGTTATCTAATATAATTAGTAGTGAAACAAAAATCCAGGTTAGGTGTAGGTAGGACACAATACAAAACTCTGGTAGGTTTAGGTTGCAGATAAATATGTTTGAGTCCTATGTCTGAATAGATATATAGTGATAGATGATGTATAATAGATTTGTACTAACTATAACAAATATACTAATAAAGACTAAAGGGCATGACCTCACCTTAATACCAAAAAAAAATATATATATTCTTATTATAAAGTTTAGCAATAGTATAAATTATAAAAAAAGAGGTGTTTAATTAATTCAATATATGTTTAGGATTTTGCTAAGATAACTAATACTCATTCAGGTCTTTAGTTAGGATAACTAATACTTGTTCAAGTTTTTTGCTAGAATAATTAATACTTATCTAGGTCTCTTGTTAGAATAATTAATACTTATTTAAGTCTCTTGCTAGAATAACTAATATTTGTCTAGGTCTCTTGTCTGAATAACTTTTTAATATATTCAATAATGTCACATTTAGAATAACTTGTCTTTCTCTAAAATTTTAACTATTTTATCAGAAGACATCAAATATTATAAGTAAAAATCTTCTTAATTTTCATATTATAACAACAATATAGTACAAAGAATCTCTTACAAATATATATAGTGTTTAAGAAGAAAGTATAGCTTTTGTTAAACATTATTAAGAAACTACTCTTTTTTGAAATAATTTGGAAAAGGTAATGCAATACTAATACTCTTGCTTTATTTTATTAAAAAAAGATAAATCTTGCTTATAAGAATTACTTTAGAGATATAGTATTAATACAGTTTATAGTTAAAAGCTATTTATTAAAATATTTATAAAAGGGTGTGGGTCCTATAGCTTAGCGGTTAAGCTCCCATGCCCCCACAGTCAAGGTCAATGGTTCAAGTCTGGCTGGAGACAAAATTAAAAAGATTTTAGCCTCTGTAACCCAATAAGGAGCCAGTAATTAAATGTGAAGCCCTGTGGTTAAGTCCAAGTGCAGTACATGACTGAAGTAGGAATTCCCGGAAGGAGACCCAATCATGG